>JAULKM010089147.1:0-27267 GCA_032355605.1 Rubia tinctorum
GGACCACCGTCGGCCGCCGCTGGTCCGCCGGATTTTGGCCGGATTTTGGGCGGACCACCGCCGGACCACTGATATGGTTATATTGGCACTTACATCAACTAGGTATGGTTATATATGCACTTTCAGTTATCAAAAGGTTATATTGGCACTTATGTCAAGTAGGTATGGTTATAAAAGCACTTTTCTCTTTTTTTTTGGATAATTTTTTAATATTGACATTTACCTTTTTTTGATAAATACTAGATTGTTTTCATCCACACTATTTATTTTTTTACTCTCCATGTACAATCTCCTTCACTCATTTTACTTTTCAAAAAAAATGTGTCATTTCTTTGGTGTCAATATTAGGTAACCATAGTGAGTAATAGATTCTTAAAGCGTTCCTCAAGTATTGAGGAATATTCTCAATTGATTCATATCATATATTGTTTCATTGGATGTGGTGCATTTTCTTTTCTTTTTTGATTATTTTTTGTGAATTTGGCACACTTTCCTTTTATGGTAAGATTCTTTCAATTTCATCCACTCATTCTACTTTTTTTATTTCTAAATTTAATTTCACTACTCATTTTATTCTCATAAATTCAAGCAACTAAGGCTATGATGTCACGTCCAACGAAATGAAACGATCTCAGCGGATTATGAAGAAAGAGAAAGATGACCAAAAAATTCCAGTCAAGTGAAATGTATCTTTTGCCCTTTTACACCACCAACAACAACCTTCAGTGGCGTAACTAGACCAAAATTTTAGAAGGTGCAGATGTTAACTAAATTTTAAGAGGGCATATGTTACCTAAAATTTACCGGGGCGGATGAAGAATAAATGAATATCTACCTGTTCATTCGCCGGAGGTTGGGGGCGGCCGCACCGACTCGCCCCCTAATTCCGCCACTGACAACCTTGGCAATCATATTTGGGAAACAAATCAAACCACAATGCCAATCTGATCTTTCGTCGGTAAATCGATGAAATCCAGAAAATCACTCACCGATAATTTATCCCACAGGAAAGGGTTGTTCGCCATTATCTTCTTCGATGTTCCCAAGTCAGTCTCTCCTCTACCCCACACAGACGCAACTCGGCGAAGGGCTTCTGGCTGCCCCTTCATCCTCGCCTAACGAAGGCGGGGGACTCTAATCGAAGCAATGAAATTAATTGGAAGCGATGAAAACAAATCAAAATGAAGCGGCAAAATCGAAACAGGTCAGCAAATCCAACTATGATCTGGGCTCGGCGACGCCAAACGAAAAAGGTAGCTTTGGTGGCGCTTTGCAGAGAAGCAGGGGTTCTGGGACGGGTAAAAGTAGAGTACTCCCTCTATTCATCTTTCATTGGCAGACTTACCATTTTAAGATGTTCATTTTATTTTGACATTTTCCAAGTATGGTATACTTTAAGGTTGTTTTAGCCATTCATTATATTTTTCAACTTTTAATTCAATTCATACCACACAATTGGTATCTTCTAAAATTGTGTGTCCAAAAGTAAAGTGTCACACATAGATGAACGGAGAGAGTAATAGAGATAGGGAGAGAGATGAGATTAGAGGGAGATGGGGGGAAAAGAGATGTAGAATATTCGAGATGGGAGTAAAAAAGATATTGTGCAAGTAATTTTGGAAGTAAAGTTAATGGAGATACTGAGACGAGTACCACCATAAATGAAGACATTCCACATCTTGATCAAACATTCAAGGGTTATGTTCGTGATCCTCTAAGTGACATTGTTGGACCTATGACAAGGTCAAGAATGAAGCTTAGAGATGCTGCATTGAATGCTTTGATTGATCGCCTTCATGATGAAGAACTTAAGAAGAAGTCGGCAAGGTCTTAGATTACTTATTCAAGTTTGTCGATTACCTGAAGACAATATGAAGAACACTATACTCATTTTCTCACTGAGTTTTTTAATGAGGTAGTGTGATCATTTTAACATTAATTTTATGTTGGGTTTTGGACTGATAGATTTTGGCCATGTGGGCCTTAGTGAGCTGTTCGAAAATAATGACAGTCCATTAGGGTTTAGCATATTCAGTTTTATTTTGATTAGAATTTGATTCGGTAAGATTAGATAAGGTAATATTTTTCAAGTCTAACTCTAAGACAGGTGCGGCCGAATTAATCCTGATAGGGTTTGATTTTTGGTATTTTAGTTATATATGGTTTTAGCTTCCTTAAGCTTCCATAAGATTGATTTAGATTCTGATTGTGTTAGGGTTTACCATGGCCGAGTTTCTCCTCTATTTAAAAAGTCTTGATCGAGATACTTTGGGATATTTTTATCAAACATATATTCAAAATTTTGAGACATTCTCATTATCTTCATTGTTGCTAAAACCTGCGGGTTATTTAAGTTTCAATCTCCTTTTTAAGTGTACCATGCGGGCTAGATGCTTATAAAGAACCCTTGTGATATAAACCTATGGGTTATTTAGATAATAAGTCGAAGTTGACTGTACCATGCGGGCTAGACGCTGCTTCTTCGTGCGTGTGAGATAGGTTGGGCGAAATCCCTAGTTCAAACAAAGATCTGATATTCCGCAATCCAGAGTTTTCGAAAGGATATTCATATTAGTTGGTATCAGAGCAAAGCAAAAGATCCTTGGCCAAAAATTTCAGGGGTTTTGAGTTTCTGTTTTGAATTTATTTCAAAAATTTTGTCTTTAAATTTTAAACTCATTCGTGTCATATTTTAACTGTGTTTGTTTGATCTTTCTTAGTAGGAAGGTTGAATCTTGAGTCGAAGGACGTCTAGGGGTCTGAGAGTTAGAAGACTTCGGTATTACTATCCGCCTTCACCTTCTTCAATCGAGTCATGAGGATGTTGAAGGGCTGAGCGTTAACAAGTATTATCCACCTTCACCTCTCGGCCAGTTTCGTAGATCTAGGTAGCTTATACATTTTTATGTGCTTGTGATATTTTTCGTCAATTTTTCTGAAAAATCATTACATGCTAATAATCCTACTTGCTTTCATTCTCGTTCTTTGATTCTGTAGTCTTGAATTGTTCTGGATTCTTGATTACACGTACAAAAAAAGAGCCTTTTGTGTCTTTTCCAGATATAGTGTCATATTTAAGATCCTTACAATCTTGAATACCTCGAAATTCATTTGAATCTATAGGAAGTTGTCGTATATTTATTTTTCCAAGTTTTATATAGGCTTTAATTGTTCCAAAAAACTTTTCGAAAATCAAAACAAAGGGGATCAGATTTTGGGAAATCCAGATCGGAATTTAGGGTTTGGAAAAATCGGATTTGGGACCTTTTGTAATTTTCATAAAGTTTGGGGGCTGTTTTGCAATTTTTGAAAAAAATTGAAAAGTGCACGGCTGAATTTTGTTTTTTGAAAAATCGGAATCTGGATTTGTGTGAATTATTTGTGAAAAAGACCTTGATTTATAGCTGCAAAAAAAAGGAGAAAAAGCAAGAAAAATTTACATTTTTAATTTTTTTAATTTTTTAAAAAACTTTTACATTTTTTAAAAAGTTTAATTTTTTTTAATTTTTTTTACATTTCTAATTTTTTTGAATTATCAAAATAGAAGAGAGAAAATCAAACATAAAATATTCGAGCATCGAAATGATTGTTATTATATAAGGTACATAATGCTATATATTTTCTCAGTATACACGGTCTAGAATTAGTAGAGTAAACTATTATAATAGTTATGTTAAAATATATCGATTCTTTCATAGAATCTTTATTTATTTATTTAAATGATCCTAAAATTTGAATAAATTTTTGGGGCATTACATGACGCAGACCAGATCAATTTAATTTTGAATATCGATACGTGCAATTCCCTCAATTAAAGAAGATATTCTCATAGTCATTTAAACTTAATTGTAAATAAATGTTTTTTTTATAAAAAAATTCTTGTAGCCTCTCAAGATAATTTTTTTGCTTGTGCAAACCAACGAGAATGATGACTTTGGGCATATCTTAAACCAAGTGGATTTTTTTTTTGTCCCATATTCCGCCCACAACTATTTTTTCCCCTTTTTTGACGAATGTATCTTTACATCCTTATCCTTTCAAGCCGATTTCCAGTAATGTCTTAACCTATCTATTTCACCGATTTCCGGTAATGTGTTAACCTATCTATTTCACCTTGATCTGAAAAACGATGGTGGTTTTGGGGTTGGAAGCGTGACAGAGTAACTGTTAAGCATCAGGACTACTGAAGATATGGTAGGCCTCTCTTCAACATCCTCCTGGACACACAGTAATCCTATGTGAATGCACTGAATCACTTCATTCCCGTTGCTCGAATTCTTAATGCTTGGATACAACAATTCCAACGGTGTTCCATCTCTCCACTGTCTCCAAGCCTACAACATCATTAGTTTCGAATGCCATTATAATATTAGAGTTGAATAAAACCTCATAAGTGTTTTACATATGCTGTAAAAGGAGACTAAAACACCAGATTAAAAGTGTTGCGTTTGGTGGTAAAAGTAGCGAGTTATATTCCTTTCGATTAAGTAGAAGAGTCGTGTTTGTCTCTAGTACATCTTTTTATAAATGAAAGAAGAACAAGTTTCAAACATTATAATTCCAGACATCATCTCTATCTTTGTAACTCGATTCATTACTCTTCTAATCTGAACTAATTAATTGAAATATAACATCAATTTTTCAGATACATATTAACGTTGATTTTCGAAACAACTCTTTTATTTGAGTGGGACATTTTAAAACATTATCTTTCAAGTGGGATGCGAGAAATACGTTCTGCGAGTGTTTTCAAAAAATGTTCGATGATACTAGTACAACATTTTATCTATAAATTTCAGGCAATATCATTAACTATTGTAACACTTTTAGTAACTGTTGCAACGTTTGTGAGTGATACATAAGAAAGTGTGCTTCTCATGTTAACAAAGTTCTCCCGACTCTCCATAATTAGAGTACTGTTTATACGATTTATCCGGTCTCAGCTTAAAATGGAAAGTTTCCTTAATTTATCTCAAGTAATTAAACTGCACATTTAATTATTTATACTTTTGGTACGCTAAAAAAACCCCACTATCTACACAATTTAAGTTACACATAAGAAAATTGTAGTAAAACTAAAATACATTCTCAAGTGTAACAGATTTATTACACTTCTTGTTCCATTTGCTACATATTAACATGCGGTAATAATTCACATTTTAAGATTTAGTGAATATTGGTACATTAAGTGTAAACAAGATGTGCTACAACTCCTATATTAATTGTTGTATCATTTTTCAAGTGGGGACTTTATGTTACTGCATTTCTAGGTGTAGTATATTTTATCCACGCATTCAGATTTTTTTTAAATACACTTCTAGATGTAGCCTTTGATTGGATACAATTTGTTACACCTTCAAGAGTAGTGCTTTTTTCGTTACATCGACCACTACTACACTTCCATGTAGTGTAGCAAAATAAATTAATACACTTATTTATGTGATTATTGACTCCCCGGAAATTTAACAACTAGCATGGTTGTAGTAACATAAAGTAGTAGAAAGAGTAGTAGAGAGAAGTCTTTATCCTCTCTAGTTGATAGGTAACCACCATAGTGTGAGAAAACCCTTGTAATCCATCCACATTGGGTGAGACATTTTAACCCTACTATAGTCATATAGTGGAAGAGTTGGACTACATAGTCCCGCGATTTTTCCCAATTTGAGTTTTCCGTGTAACCAAATTTGGTGTCTTGCTTATTTTCTTTTTTGATTCATCATCTTAATCACACAAAGACGGAAACTATAACTTTTCCCAACAGTAAGCTGTCCCAGTCTCTTCGTTACTTGTGCAGTAAATGAATGTATATGTTTCCCAATAACGATAGATTTGTATGTCCGAATTCTGTGTTTATATAAATGTAAATTCTGGATAACTGGTAAACGAATGGTTGTTTGACTTCGACTACGTGTGAGTGTAGGATGACTGCAGAAGAGAAGTTTAGAATTGTAAGGAGTATTGGAGAAGAGTGCATTCAGGAAGATGAGCTGTTGAATCTTCTGTCCAAGAAGCCTCAGCCCATTCGCTGCGACGGATTTGAACCATCCGGGAGGATGCACATTGCAGGTGCGCACTCACCTATCTGTCTGATTCCATGTTATTATCGGATAGATTGTCTGTTGAAGCATGTTCACTTAGTCATTGCAATTAAAAGTTTCTGGAAATATATTGATGACTAGTGATATAGTTGTTGGGGTAGTCAATGGTTTATCTATCAGAGGGAAATTGCAACATGTGAATTTCAAATACTAATTGTACTGGTAACTGGAAATTTTATGTCATGAGTAGTGGAATTACAGTTTAGGGCATGATCTAGATCTGATGAAAAGATAAGTTTTTGTTTGTGAATCAGTTTTATTGGGTCGCTGTTTTTCTCCTGAATGTCCTCCGTTGCAACATGTGAGTCTTCTTCATATTGCAGTGTGAGAATAAACTGCTTGATGGCATTACAAATCTCTTTCCTAGAAGATTTTACAAATAATTACCAAATTTCTGGCGCAGACGTGACCTTTTCCCCCATGTTGCTGTATGGTACGTGTTTTGATGTTCTTGCTGTATGTCAGTCTGCTAGCAATTTACTGCGTGATGTTTCTTTTTGCTGTGGCCGAAATCAGAAAGCATAAATGTTATATTTTTATCTTCTATCTGAATAGTACCATGGGAGTGTTTATTAAGTTGATTCTTATTATTCTTTCAATGTCCTATCTGATTTGAAAGAATAGAAAAAGATGATATTTAATTGGAGCTTTCTATTTGTGTATATTTTTCTGCTAGTCATGCTCATTTTAAATAAATTGTTTGTAATGCAGGGTGTTATGAAAGCAATCAATGTGAACAAGTTGGCTTCGGCTGGATGTAAAGTCAAAATTTGGATTGCTGATTGGTTTGTTCAGTTAAACAATAAGATGGGTGGTGATCTGAAGAAAATCCAAGTTGTGAATGAATATCTGATTGAAATATGGAAAGCTGTGGGAATGAACCTCGATGAGGATAAGGTAGAGTTCCTCTGGTCTTCCCAGGAGATTGACTCAAGATCGCACGAATACTGGCCCCTTGTAATGGACATAGCACGAAGAAACAAGCTTCCAAGAATTATGAGGTGAAAGCTTTTTATATAACTGCTTTTCTTGTTTAGTTGATTATTGATTTGCAGTAGGTCAGTAACTTTGTATTGTATTTTTTCCTATTGTAGGTGCTGTCAAATTATGGGCCGTTCGGAGTAGGATGAATTAACTGCAGCACAGATCTTCTATCCATCCATGCAGTGTTGCTGATATATTTTTCCTCGAGGTGCCTTTCTCATTTAGAATTGTTGTATCGAGGGACAGCCTTTAGTTTCTTTCAACTTTTAGTTTTGGTAAAATTGTTGTTGAGTTTTTCCTTATGGATATGAACTCACTTAATGTTAATCTCACAGGCTGACATCTGTCAGTTGGGCATGGATCAGCGGAAAGTGAATATGCTTGCGAGGGAGTATTGTGATGATACCAAGAGAAAAAACAAACCTATCTTGTCTCATCGTATGGTTTTTCACTTATATTTGAGTTAATACCTAGATGTGAGTTTTACAACCAATAACTTATAAGCTGTTGCCTTTCTTTTACACATAGATATGCTTCCTGGCCTACAACCAGGGCAAGAAAAGATGTCAAAGAGTGACCCAACTTCTTCCATTTACATGGAGGATGAAGAAGTACTGTTTATTTGTACTGTTTTATTTGTTTGTTTTTGAATTAGTTTAAAGTCTTGATTATGTATTTATTTCTACTGACTTATTGTTTATTTCCTTCCACATTTTATTAAAAATTAAATCTTTTACGATGAACTTGCTTAAAACTGTGCCACAGGCTGATGTCAATGCTAAGATTAAGAAGGCATACTGCCCTCCGAAAATTGTGGCAGGGAATCCTTGTTTGGAGTACATCAAGTATATCATTCTGCCCTGGTTGAATGAGTTTACTGTTGAGTGAAGTGCTGATAATGGGAGTCCTAAGTAAGTTACTTCCACCCGAGATAATTGCCCCCCTCCTTCATCAATCTACCTAAGCAATTGACCTATTGATTTGTTAGGATCTATAGATTCTTTCCTTACCGTTGTTCATTATGGATGCGAATAACATGCATCTCACAAATGCATCTTCATTGTACTTGTGGTATTCTTAGAATTTCCTGAAAGCATTAAGAACTTGTTGATTTATTATGCAGAACATTCAAAAGTTTTGAAGAGCTGGCTGTGGACTATGAAAGATGTAGAACATTCAAAAGTTTTGAAGAGCTGGCTGTGGACTATGAAAGTGGTGATGTACATCCAGGTGATCTCAAACCTTCCTTATCAAAAGCATTGAACAAAATACTGCAGGTACGCAACTTTACCTCGCTGAATTTGATATTAGGTTTAGCCAAAATTTGGAATGCTGCAACAAATACTGAACATGGCTTTATTTTTTCCCAGAAGCGCGCATTTTGTGCGAGACCATTTCAAGAACAATGATGGAGCTAAGGACCTACTGAAAAGAGTAAAGGTACGTTTTCCCTCAATGAGTAATAATCTAAGATTAGAACTGAACATCGTTTATTAGTAGCAATATCTCTCTCAAACCGATGCATGGCTTAACTGGGCTTGAATCTGAATGATTGAAATCCTAAAGCCTAGGTAGTTGCTAATTATGCTTTGTTCTCTTTTCTGGTTCCTCGCTGTAATTCTCTCTGCCAGAGTTTAATCCTTTTGGTTTCTTTAGGGTTACAAGGTGACTAAATGATGTACGCTTAGGAGAGGAAGTCAGGAGCTCATTTCATTTCACCGGAAACCAAAGCTTCACAATGAACATGTTGTGCTACTGATTTTTGCAGATTTGGACTTATTTATTTCGTTTCTTTCTCTAGCTGATCATTGTGATGCTGCTATATTCTGATGTTTATGCTGTAAGGGATCTGAACAATAAGCCTGTTACACCCGTTTCTGTAATTCACAATAGAGAATAGTGGCCGGACTTTAGATGTACACACTTGTCTCTGCTTATGTCTCTGAAGCTTCTGTTCTCTCTTTTCGACCATGCTGCTGTTAACGTTCACTGTGTACATAATGCCCGATTCTGGATTTCAGTATTCTATCAAAAATTACCAAGAAAGAAAATTTTAAGAATCAAGTATGTGCACTTGTTTTGCTGAAAAAGAAAACAGAGTAAATACACTTCCAATTAATAAGACAACAGTATTCTACTATCATCTTTCTTCTGTCATGTTCCGCGTTGCACTAAATAATTGCCAAATATGTTTTTGAAACGCAAAAGTTTAAAACTTTGTCAAGCCAAATAACTCCGTCCATCGCATAACTTCCTATTTCTTGGTTAACTTTGTCGAATCATGTTTGATCATAAATTTAAAGTTTATATAAGTTGTGGAGTAGTTTCCTGACAGAATGTCCGTTCATAAGTTTATGGATAGATCATTGTATTTGTTAAATTACTTACTATTAAATTTAGACATGTATTTTTTATATTATATATTTTTATATTTTCACATTATTACATTTTTAAAAGTTTTAAACTACAATGTTTAAATTTATATAAAAAAAATTACAACATTTAATGCAAAAAATTATGGTGTCTATCCATAAGCTTGTAGATAGGCCGTGACCACTTTTCTTGAGACTTCCTCTAAATTATTGTATCATCATGTGATCTATGGGTAGATGGCTTGCAACATGTATTTTCTAAATATCTAACTTTTATACACTATTACTATATGTAACTAAACTTATCAAGTTCCCAAAAAATAGGAACTCATCAGTGAGACCAAGGAAAATTTTATTTTCTCCATCTCGTAGTTAAATTATTCTGATCAAATACAACTTTTAATTCATTAAAACGATCGCTCAATTATTAATAGTGTATCACAGAAATTGATATTTAGAAGTGCATATTACAGTGAACCTAATATTTTTGTAATATTAATTATATGACAAAATCTTGTTCAACGCGGTCTTACGATAAGACCAGAGATTAAATTGTAAAGAATTTATTATGGGATTTTTAATTGAAGTTTTAAAAGTTCAGGGGTTGGATGTGAAATTTCGTTAATTTATATTTAAATCCATGTGTAAATATCAACATTTCCTCTTATTCTCCCATATTTTTCTGACATTTTCTTTCTCCTCTCCTTTCTTATCCGGCGTAACTCCTTCATCTTCTCTCTCCTCTCCATTTCTCTTCCATCTTCATTCAACTCAACCGCTTTTTTCTCCGTTTTCTTCCATATATTTACACAGAGTGATTTTCTATGAACGCAGAGAAGATGCGCTTCGATTTTAGGCGATTTTGCTAGTTTTAGCTTCGATTTTCAGCGATCTAAGACAATTTGACCTTCATTTTGTGTTTATCTTCGCAGGTATTGTCTTTACTATGTTTTTATGCATATTTTGTTTTTTAAATTATTTTTGTTTACTTTCTTTGATTCATGTGATATTCTAGGGTTTTTGTAGGTTACACTGAGTAATATTTGGGGATTTTTCTATTTTTTGTGTTTTGGGAGTTATTCTTACGGAGTTGCTGTTTGTTAGATGTCTAAGAAGACTTGCCTCACTACTGCTGCAATCGAGAAGGAAGGAGTATTTGTAAGTTTTCTTAATTTTCAGCAGTGATGCTTTAGATACATTTATTGATGCTTCTCGTTTTCAGCTTGATGTTTCATGTTTTAGGTTTTAAGTATTGTTATCTATGTTGCTGTGATGTTTTAATTTAAGCATTTAATGCTTGTGGTGTTTTCATGGTTAAGTGTGCAATTGATGTTTAGTTTTGACTGTGTGTGATATTTTAGGTTGTGTTATGATTTTTGTGTTATTTTTGTTGTTATTCTTAGATGTCTAAGAATGCTTGTCCACTGTTGTTGCAATCGAGAAGGAAAGAGGATATGTAAATTTTTGTTATTTTGCAAATGTTATGTTTTAAATACTGTTGTTGATGTTTCATGTTTGATGTTTGATGTTTAGGTTTTAAGTACTGTTATCTGTGTTGGTGTGATGTTTTAATTTAAGCATTTGATACTTGTATTGTTTTAAGTGTGCAATTGATGTTTAGTTTTGTTGTATTTGATTGTGTGTGATATCTTAGGGTTTTTGCTACAATTTGTGATAATTTTTGTGTTGTTGCTATTTCTTAGATGTCTAAGAACGCTTGCACACTGTTGGTGCAATCGAGAAGGAAGGA
Source organism: Rubia tinctorum (assembly GCA_032355605.1). Lineage (NCBI taxonomy): Eukaryota > Viridiplantae > Streptophyta > Magnoliopsida > Gentianales > Rubiaceae > Rubia > Rubia tinctorum. The sequence goes on from JAULKM010089147.1 coordinate 11,205, forward strand.
AGATTTGTAAGTTTTGTTATTTTTCAGATGTGATTATTTAGATATTGTGGTTGATGTTTTAAATACTGTATTTGATGTTTCACAATGTAGTTGTCAGTCATGTTATGCGTTCTATTGTGATGCTTTAATTTCATATATTGATATTTTTTATTACTGTATGTGATGCTTTAATTTCAGCGTTTGATGCTTGTTGTGTTTTCATGCTTAAATGTGCAATTGATGTGCAGTTTTTATTGTGTGTGATATCTTAGGGTGTTGTTACGTTTTGTGCTAATTTTTGTGTTGTTGTTTCTATTTTTTAGATGTTTAAGAATACTTGCCCACTATTGCTGCAATCGAGAATGAAGTAGGATCTGTAAGTTTTTTTTAGCTGTGATATTTTAGATACTGTTATTGATGTTTCAGGTTTTATCTATGATCTTTCATGTTTAACCTCCAAGTATTTTTTTTTATATGTGTTGGTGTAATGTTATAGTTTCGGTGTTTGATGCTTGTGGTGTTTTCATATTTAAGTATGCAACTAATGTTCAGTTTTGTTCTTTTGATATTTTAGTGTGTACTGTTGATGTTTTTAAATTTTGATATTGATGTTTTAAATATTGTATTTGATGTTTCTCAATGCAGTTGTCGGCGATGTTATGTGTGCTATTGTGATGTTTTAATTTCATATATTGATATTTTAATTAATGTATGTGATGTTTTACATTGTTTCACAGGAATACTTTCCAAGTTATAACTCTACGATGACATTGATGAGATATTAAAAAAATACTATGAGGAATCCTGCTCCCGAAGGTGTTCCCTTGAACAGAAGACCGAAAATCGACCTTTGATCATTGCGTTGATGGAGTAAAAGAGTCATCATCTTCGAAACCAACAAGATAAAAAACAAACTATGAATAAGCGAGCAAGGAAGGAAAACAAGTTGGGGGAAATAGAATTTGATTGTTTGGGATGTATTGTTTAAGAATGATGTTTTATAAGTATTGGTTTATTTGTTAGAGTTGAGACACTAGATTGTTATTGATGGTTTAGGTTGATTGGACCTTTTCAGTTTTCATGTTAGCAAATTTTTAGGGCATTTGAACCCTTTTTGTAACTTATGATGTTTAATAGTTCAATATTTATGACGATTGACATTTTCACAAGGTGACGTAACACTTACATTAAAGATTTATACTTTTATATGCTAATTTTATATCTTTTGTTGTGCTAGTGATAATTCATTTAATTAATTCGATTTTGAGTTATCAGTGTTTGATGTTTTATGTCTTGCATAAAAAACATTAAAATTACTTGTTCATTCGCAATTGTATGAAGTGGTACGAATCGCCGTACATCTGTAAATTAGATTTATTTTGATATTTAACTATAATTTAGTGTATTTTTAATGTTTTTATTTGAAAGTTAACTATTTTAGTTTGATGTCTATTTTAACATTAGTATTTAACTTGATGGTTTATAATTTTTATTTGATGTTATTTATTTTTTATTTGATGTGTTTTTAGTTTAATGTGAATTATAGTCGTAAGCCCCAAAATTTGGACCTGATTTCAGCCCAAATTTTTGGCCTGAATCTGGCTGGAATTTCTTGTAACAGCCATAGTCGTTGGAAATTTTGACCTGAATCCTCATCGGAACGGCGCAGAACCCCCCTCAAATTCCCAACCTTCAAGACGCCGATGCATCCGACCTTCATGACGCCAACGTTAACCCTTCCCTAATTCGACCTCAACGATGCTGGCGTAAAACCTCGCGATTTGCGAATTTCTATTTCGATTGTAGGTTAGGTTCCTGGCTATTGAAGATTTTCCTCGCGTTCTGCAAATCCTCACATGGGATTTTTACAAATTGCAAATTTGACGCCGACATCCTTGAATCCGATTGATTTCAACAAACGAAGCTGGGAGGATTTACAGATCGTGGATCGATTTATGCAAATCATGGATTGACGCTGGAGAAAGTGAGGCAACGACAGAGAAGGCGAGGTGATGGCGGAGAAGACGATGCGACGACAGAGAATACGATGCGACGACGAAGAAGATGATGCGACGGCTGAGAAGGCGAGGAGACGGCGGAGAAGGCGAAGAGGCGCGGCGGCACGGCGACGGAGAAGGCGGAAGAAGGAGGATTTTTTTGTTTTATTTATTTGCTGTTTGGTTCTCTTTTTTTGTGTTTTTCATTCTGGCGCCAAAAAAAAGTATTTGTAATTTGACCCCCCGAATTTGATTTGTCATTTACCTATTTTCACTCTAATCCTTGGTCTTATGGTAAGACGATATTGCAGGAGACAAACTCTTAGATTAATGGGCCCAACTTGGGGGTTTCATTTAAGATGAGTCAAACAACTTTGAGGTTTTCTTGTAATTCCTAATTTTTTAAGGGTATAATAGGCAACTCAGGCGGTACAGTGTGTGCAAAAAAAGAATTGGTCAAACTATGAAGCTTTTAATGAGGCGAACAAAAAAAAGGAAAGTATGAAGTTTTCTATGGGGCGAAGAGAGTAGTTGGGGTGAGAGTCCAATCACATTTTTACAAGTGTCAATGGAGTGGGAAGTTAAAAACAGTTTTTATTTTCTAATTTCCTTTATTTTTTTCTTAACTTATTTAACACTTATAAAAATGTGATTAGACTCTCACCCCAACATACTCATTTCCTATCATACAAAATTTCCTGTTAGTTATTATTATTATAGATTATAGATTACTAGATGAGTAAAGAAGTAAAATAATTAATTTAATTATAAATTGTTACACGTTGAATATAAAAAAAATAATTTTTAAAAATATTTCATTCAAATTATTCTAAAAATAATTATTTATATGTTGAGCTCATTTTAAAGATGATCATAATTATATATTCTCATAGAATATAATTAAATATCAAATGATCTTTTTAGTCCTACTAATTATAAAGGATGAAGTTTCAGGAAAGATAACCTATACATAAGCTTTTATATATATACTATATATGTATGTATTTCTATCAAAAAATAAAAAAATTGAACCTTTTGTTAATTCTAAATATGGGCTTCTTTGGATTTTCTTTAATGGCATAATTATATAGATACATTACAATGAGATATTTTTGATTTTAAATATATTATTTTGAAGTTATATATTTTAACAAGTTATGATTGATTATACATAGTAAAAAAATAAAATCGGTAACATATATGAAGTAATTACATTGGTATGTTATTTTTAGAAAATTTGGGTTTATGTTTGTCAAAATATGACTTTAATATCCTCGGATGACACCACCAAACCACATAAAGCAATGAATTATATGATGATTGAGATAGTTTAAAACATGTAAGAGTCCATCTCTTGAAAGACGGTCTTTCCAAAGTCATGGAAAAACCAAGGTTTATAGTTTAAATTAGAAAAAAATAAAGATAAAATTTTTGGGTTGCATGAATCGGGTTATAAACTTTAAAGAATGAAGTGCTTATATAACCCTCAGTTCTTTGTTATGTGCAGATATAACCCCAATTTTTTTAAAAATGCGGTTGTACCCAAAGTCATTGAAGTGAGCAGTTGTACCCAAAAAAAAGGAGGAAAAAGGGGGTATTCAGGTTTAAGTTTACATATTTTGGGCGGCTATGAGTATATCTGCAATTTTAAAAACCAGCCATGTGTGTATTAGCACTTTTGAAAAACTGAGGATTATATTTGTACATTCCAAAGAACTGAGGGTCATCTGAGCATTTTACTCGACTTTAAAATTACTACCGTTGTATAATAAATTTTTAATATTGTAACTAAGATATTCTACATTTTATTATTTTAATTAAACCCCGACTTTCTATAAGAAGACGATTTTTCCCAAAACTTTGCCAACATGTAATAATGTGTATCTAAGTGTAAAAATATTTTCAAAAAATATAAAAATTACAATATTTTACTTAATTTTTTTTAAAGTGATAGGCCACATATTAAAAGACCTCTTGTATAACCTTAAATATCACATTATACTGTATATATTTTCCTTAATCAGTGGAGTATCATCGCGTGTTGCCCGCGATATAATTAATTTAGGTTAGTCAAAATGACTTTAATATTTTCGGTTAACATCACCACTCAAAAATAAACAATTTCTATTAAATGGTGTTTGGGATAAAAATTAGAATCAGATTTGATTTTGATATAATTTTATTTTTTCAGGAAGCCGAGCACTCACATAGGTTTTATGGAATACCTTCATGATAGATACTTTAATTAATTTACGTACTATCTTTAGTTTGAAGTTTGTTTACTCCTCCCGTTCAGCTAACTATGACACACTTCTTAGACCGTTTTCTCGAAGCATGTATGACCATTAATAACTTTTTTTACGTATGTTAATATCATGTAAAATTTTAATGTTTGAAAAATACATACTACGTATAATACAACGATACTTTACATGATAATATTACTACTTATATGTTACATGAAATTTATGGTCAAACATGGTTTGAAAATGTTGACTGAAAAATGTGCCAAACTTAGTTGAACAAAGGGAGTAGTTGATTAACGTATTAGTTTGTTTCGGAAGTTACAAGAATTTTGTTTTTTTTGGGCTACATACCTGGGATTTAAGAGTCTTCTCTTGAAAGACGGTCTTTCCATAAGTAATGAAAAAACAAAGGTTTAAAGTGAAAATTAGAAGAAATAAAAATAAAATTTTTGCGTTGTATGAATCGGATTATAAACTTTATAACTACTACACGTTGCATAATAAAATTTTAATATTGCAACTAAAACCTTTTACTTTTTATTATTCTAATTAAATTCCGTCTTCCCAAAATATTTCCAAGATTTAATTGTTTTATTGGTAAAAATTACTTTGCCATCTTTGGTGCACGCAACAATTCAGGTTTGATTTCGTTGTTAATTTATTATTATTTTTTATTCGCGTCATATTATTAATTAAAATATTATGATATACATTTTGTGTCTTACATTTAAATTAAAAATAAATTTTATTTAAAATATTAAAGTTTAGTCATCTAAACAAAACTATATGAGTTATGAAGTAAAATAATTAATTTAGTTAGAAATCGTCATATATTGAATACAATAAAAACTGATTATTTTAAAAATATTTTATTTAAATTTTTTAAAAGTAATTATTTATATGTTGAGATGAATTTTAAAATGTTATCATAATTATGTATAGAGTGGTAATGTTTAAAGTGTAAATTAGAAGAAATGAAGATAAAATTTTCAGGTTGCATGAATCGGGTTATAAATTTTATAATTACTACATGTTACATGATAAAATTTTAATATTGCAACTAACATCTTTTACCTTTTATTATTGTAATTAAATCCCGTCTTTCCATAAGGTTATGGAAAGACAGTCTTTCCCAAGACTTTGCCTTATGTGTATCTCATTGCAATAAATAAAAGTAAATATCAAATGACTTAATTAGTCCAACTAATTATAAAATGTCCTCATTTAACAGTTAACCGGTTTACAACAAGATTTGTCATATATAATAAATAAATAATATACATACATATTTTTATAAAAAATATTCCATCATTGTATAAAAAAATTCAAACATTTTGTTATTTCAGATTATGTATTTATTTGGAGTATATAGATATAATATGAGATATTTATGATTTTAAATATATCATTAGAAGTTATATATATAACAAGTTATTATTGATTATATATAGTAAAGAATTAAAATCAGTAAAATATCAGTATATTATTTTTGGACATCTTTAATTTATGTTAGTCAAGATTACTTCCATATCTCCGTTAACAGTACCAAACAAACAATTTCTATTATATAGTTCTTCACGTTGAGATAAAAAGAAAGGAAAAAAATAAGGAGGAGGAAGCGTAAGAACAAACAAGTCACACACGTCCTCAACTTCCTGCAAGTTATTGACATTTGTGCTCCCAACGAGGCAACCTTTTAACATCATCTTCATCATCATCATTAATATAATCCTGAATCTAATCCCTTCAACTCCCAAAATCTACATTTCCTTTTCCCCCAAACGCTGCCTTTAACTCTTTCCTCACTGTCTTCCTCATTACTCACTCTTGCTACCAGAACCCTTCCCCCTGCTTCTAGGGCTTTCCATTTCCAAACTTCCCCCTTCCCCCTTCCCCCTCACACAGTACACATCTACGGCTCATGTCCGCCGGAGCTACCGATTCCGATAGTTTTCTGTAGTCATGTCGCTGCCGATGCAATCCAGAGCACAAATTAGCGTCGTATCCTCTGATGAATAGAGTACAGGTCAATGGCCTCGCTTTTCCACTTCGTTTTCGCGTTTTCCTTGGCTGTAGTCTTAGGTTTTAGCTGGTTCCCAAACCCTCGCTACTGTCTCGCTGTTGCAGCTGATGAAGCCGGCAGTGGCGCCGCCGAATTTGACTTCGATGCCTCCGATTTGATGATGCTCTACCATCAGGACTACTCTCCGCCGGCGCCGCCACCTCCTCCCCCGCTACCGCCATCGGTCAGCTGCGAAGCCGATCTCGGAGGCGTAGGTACTTTAGATACTACATGCAAGATAGTTGCCAATCTGAATATCACTAAGAACGTGTATATACAAGGGGAGGGGAATTTTTACATCCTTCCCAATATTACGGTTAATTGCTCATTCCCCGGTTGTGAGCTTACTATAAATATGTCTGGGAATGTGCACCTTGGTGAGAATTCTACTATAATAGGAGGAGGAATTGTAGTGAATGCCAGTAATTTGACTTTTAGCAATGGCTCTGTTGTGAATACTACCGGTTTTGCTGGGGATGCGCCACCGCAGACTAGTGGGACACCACAGGGGCTGGATGGGGCTGGTGGTGGTTACGGAGGGCGTGGTGCTGGTTGTTTGATGGATGAGAAGAAGCTACCCGAGGACGTGTGGGGTGGGGATTCGTATGGTTGGGCCACGTTGGAGCTGCCCTGCTGCTACGGGAGTAAAGGCGGGACAACTAGTAGGGAGGTTGATTACGGTGGGGGTGGAGGTGGTAGGATTTCCTTGACGGTGGATAAAGTTCTGGAAGTGAATGGGAGCTTGCTGGCTGATGGTGGTGATGGTGGAACAAAAGGTGGTGGCGGCTCTGGAGGCAGCATCTACATCAAGGCTAATAAAATGTAACTTCTTTTAGCTGCGGCCCTCACTGATTTTCATCAAGTACATAGTTTAAGGAATTGAAATGGCAGATTTGATTTTACCCCCTTTCTAAAATTTGTGTACAATTGTGTTTGTGTTTGAAGTCTGTGTTCCACGTTTGACTTTCATACATTGCAAGCTGTATGTTTTTCCCATTTGACTTCATTTCCATGTTTATATCACTGGTTTTCTGCTGCCTTCACGTGATGGAGCTGAAGCGATATTTGTAGTTTCCCCCTAATATTCAATTAACTATGAAGTAGATACCGATGACTGTAATCCTGCTGACTTTCATACTTATTTTTTTGACTGTTTCTCATTGTAAAATAGTCAACAAATTAGATGAACCAATGTTCTAAATGATGGTTAAACTCTTGATAGCAGATTTGGCAGTTTATTGGGACTGTTAATGGAAATCCTTGTGGACGTTTCAACAAATAAAATGGTGATATGTAATAGGTGGTGTGGTGTTTTATATTGTGGATATCTGATGCATTTATTCTTGACTTATGGTAGACGTGGATGTGTAGCGCTTATCTCTAAAAAAATAAAAATAAAAATTGTAGGGCGTAGTATAAGTGAATTAAGTAATTTATAAATAATCTGAAGCATCTGATTGTTGTTTGAGTTGAAAATCAGGAAAGAGATCTTGCAGTTGGTGCACAGTTAAAGTACACTATTAGCATAAGGTTTTAGCCTTCAAGCTTACGATCTCCTTTTGATCCCCAGTTATCTTTATTCTTAAGCCTCTGCGATCCAATTTGTGATAGGAAGATATTTTTGGACTTGACCAAGGGTTTATAGAGGAAAACCCTGCAGTAGGGTTCTAGTTGATTTAGGCAGCTTTTCTAGAATAGTTGATGTCGCTAAAAACCTTGATGCACAGAAATTGACGTGCTTCAGTGAATTGTTGGTTTGATTAGGGTGGAAATGTTCAAAGATTCTTAAATTTTATTTTGTAGAATAGGTTACATGTCTTGAATGATCACAGTTGAGGTAGACACACTGAAATATATTTGCCACTTGTATAGTGGTTGTAAATGTATGTGCAAGTTGGTTCCTGTTTGATAGTTGTTCTTGATAGATGAGAATGAAGACAATGGTAGTTTTCTAGTTAATAGTCACCCGTTCCTGATAATTATTTTACCTTACTAGTGTAAATGCGCCTGCGCTGTATCTGCTGATCCTAATCTTTATGAACTTTAGTTTTCTATGTTTGCTTTGATGGACACTGCATAATTTCACCCACACTGACTATCTGGTGTGGCAGTTTAATGTGCTTTTGGATATGCACTTGAACCATATATTTTTGGTAGTTTGTGTTTGATAATCCACCTCATCTTCTGCTCTGTGTTCACACTAGACTGTTTCAGAACATTGTGATCACGCCTTTCCAATTTTAATTGTGGTGATTTCTGTGAAGTGCAGGAATGGAAGTGGCTATTTAAGTGCCTGTGGAGGTTATGGATTTGCTGGTGGTGGTGGTGGAAGAGTTTCTCTTGATGTTTTTAGCCGTCACGAGGATCCTCAAATTTATGCCTATGGTAGGCCTCTTTAGAATGTCCTGAACAAGATTTTCGGTCATTTTGTAAATCATATTGAATTTGTAGAGCTCACTGTAGCATTGGTTACAATTTCTGATTGTTAGTTATTTTTGATAACCTTTTCCCTTTTGAGGAAAGTATTGGGCTGTATCTACATTACATGATCTTTATCTCGAGCTACAAGATGACGCTTCTCTATCTTGTGTACTTACATAAAACAATAGATGTATTTGCTGGTTCTGACATCTTTGAGATTGAGAAGGTAGACTTAATTAAAATAATTTTCTTGCAGGTGGCAGCAGTCGTGGCTGCCCGGAGAATGCTGGCGCTGCTGGGACTGTATATGATGCTGTTCCTCGCAGTCTCACAATTAACAATCACAACAAAACCACTGTCACTGACACTCTGCTGTTAGATTTTCCTCAACCGTTTCTGACAAATGTCTATGTAAAAAATCGAGCCAAGGCTTCAGTACCTTTATTGTGGAGTCGTGTTCAGGTAAAATTGATTTTATTTTACATTTTATCTGCGGACCAACTTGACAGTGCTAAGTTAAGAGTTGAAACTTAATTGTGATGGGACAATTTGTTTAATCTCATTGCTTAACATGCTTGAACATGTCAATGATCGACCCTTTCATATCTATGTTTCCTTTCTGGTAGTTGCTCCTTTTGAACTTTTCCTTTTGTAGTTTGTTTTGTAGTTCAAATTAACTCATCCAATGATGGAGCAGTACTGTTGCTCCCTAATTTTACAGTTAGTGAGGTGTTTAAGTTGAGTTGGTTTGGTGGAGTGGATATACCTAAATTGAGACCCAATTAAATACCATTGAAGTGAGTTGTTGTGGTTTGTGCTAGCTTGAATTTGATGAATATGCATGTTTATGAGGTGCAGTGTTGGTGGTAATAATAATAATGAAGAGTTCATTCTGATCAGTGCTAGTAATTATTAATGTCCATAATCAGTAGTTTCGAGAAATCTTCCTTTCCCATTTGATTTGTTGTGTGACTGATGGAGCTTATCATATCAAAATATTCATTGCCTGAAGTTTTACTATATTCTTCTGCATATGCCGTCTTATTATTAGGTCCAAGGACAAATTAGCCTCCTATCTAACAGCATTTTAAGCTTCGGATTGGCGCATTATTCCATGTCAGAGTTTGAATTGTTGGCGGAAGAACTGTTGATGAGTGACTCGGTTATTCAGGTGTGCTATTTTTGATGATATTGCTACCCATTTTTCCCCATATGTTGTGTCACATGCTATCATGACCATTTGCCACGTGTTCTCTTCTTTGCAACTGCAAGTTATCTTTTATTTTGGACATTTAGTATAATGTGGTCCGGCTTGTTTCCCGATTCCTTAAGATATACTGCTGTAAGTATATTTCTTTTTCATTGCTTGATGGGTGTTGCCTATAGTTAGTGTCTTGGTTTTAAAATGCGGGATGCGCTAAAATGCGCTAAGGCCCAAAATTAGAATAATGCGCGATGCGCCATGTACTTGCATCACGGTTCCGATGCGCTACCTATTTTATATTCAATATATATGTATATATGCATATGCAAGGCAAGTTAAAATAATCAAATGTAAAGTTAGTCAAAATAACTTCAACCAAATAGCAAATAGAAAATAGTGAATTAACTACCAAGTACCAACAACAATTCAAGAATAATATCAAGTTTCAAAACTCCCAAGTCTCGACAAAAAACACATTAAAAAATCAAAACGACACAAACAAAACATATTAGTTTCTAAGAACTATAATCTTAGACTTTAGACTTAAAAGTTTTTAAAAAATTCAAGTTTAAGGATCATCAAGGAAAATCTTAGATGGCCGACCGAAGAGAGCCGTTGACAAGGATGAGTGGAGAGAGTCTTAGATGGCCAACCGAAGGGTATAGAAGCAGCGGATGAGCCGACGAGGAGAAAATAAGAAGGATAGGGTTTCCTTTTCTATATTTTTGGGCTTTTAACTTGAATGGATTTTTTAATTAAATGGGTTTTTTTATTTAAATGGGTGTTTTAGCAGCCCAGCGCATCAAAGCCATGATGTGACCGCATCGGAGCGCATCGGAGGCGAAGCGTATCGCATCGGATGCGGCCGCATCATGGAAAACTGGTGCAGCAAAGCAACTAATGCGGGGAGCCAGCGCATCGGAGCGCATAGCGCATTATGCGGGCGCATCGGAGCGCATTTTAAAACCAATCTCTTACCCCCAAAAGAAGAGAGGCTATAGTGTAAGGTTAACGCTTACAAGCCATACAATCCAAGGAGAAAAAAGTTGCAGATTCCAGAAAAGGAGGAGGTCAAAATATGACAACAGACTTCTGACATTAAAATTTGCAGATTAAATTGAGATGCAACGGATCACTATCGAAAATCGAAGGTGAGACCGTACAAAGATCACACTTAACAAAGGAAAAGAAAAAAACGCGAGGCATAAACATACCTCGTCGATATCATATGAACAGAAGGCCTTCCTCAGGAAATCCAATGCTTCATTTGTCAGCTCCGCACTCTACAGACGAAAAGAAAAACCATTATCATTCTTGTGACACGTGTTGCAAACAAAAAGCTAGAGATAACCAAGCCAAAGAAACAACCCAGAGGCAACAAAACACCAAAAAAAATTACAGAACACCCATGCACGCCAAGGGTCAACAACTTTGACGACTAATTTTCTATTAAAACTGATGAAGATGGTAAAAGAGGAGTAAATCATTTTTATACATGTAACTCGCCAGGCCATTCTTGACTATTTCAACTAATTTGATAAAGAATACCCCATCAACACACAAGAACGGAAAATATAGCGCAATTCCTCCCACATTTTTAATTCTTCCCGTTTCAGTTACCTTTCTAAATTTGACAGATCAGTCTCAATTCAAATTTCAATAAACCGAGTATCATCGTGATATATCATCCATGTAAGTTTGGACTTGAAGAGAAATGAAATACAGATTCTTAACAACAAATCCTGCTCAATCGCAGATTGAATTAGAAAGAGGTCCACTTTTTTGTTACCTTGTTCTACAGTCTGATTCTAGAAGTTGTTAGAAGTCTCAAAATACTAACAAGTATTCAATCTAACAATTAAAGTATTTAGAAGTTTATAAAATATTTTCCAAGGGTGTGTGCTATACAGAACTCCAAAATGTTGCTGACGGAGTTCCAGTGACTAAGAGCCAAAAGGAATGTTCAAGAATAAGATGGATACAAAGATAAGAGATGTGGGATCAAGGGTATGGCTACAATTAACCCAACCTGGTCAGGATGTCTTTTGATTGGAGGAGGAAGCCTATCAGCAGCAAGTCTGATGTCATCATTATACCCAAATTTTCTTAAAACAGTCCATGTTGTCTCCAGACGACCCTTCTCAATAAAAAGAGCATGCAGGAAGAGGAATCCTGTCAATGTAAGACCATCTTCACTGACACCTTCAGCCAATTTCTCTTGCACAACCCTCTTAACACCAGTTATTTCAGATGGCTGTAGTGGAGCATTGAAGCACTTGACCTGCACAAAAACGACAAATTTAAGTAAGGGCTGCACACAACAAACCTTAGTATCATTTTAGGGGAGAGTATTTTAGCAGATTCTAATATGAATACAACTTACTTCGGGAAATGGGAAATACAATTAATGTTCATTACTCGTGGAAAACAGAAATAGACCTGAAATTCGTTCAGCTCTTCATCACTGAGGGAACCATCCCTGTCATGATCACAGAGAATAAAAATCCTTTTCAAGGCCCTCACACAACGGGGTTTTAGAGTTTGTGCTTCTTGATCAAACAATGGAGCTGTTGGATGAAGTACGGTTTTTTGAGAATAATAGAAAACCTCGGCTATCTGCGAAGCACAAAGATGCGTTCTTCAAATAAAAGCAGAGGCATACCAGCTTGCGAAAGAACATGTATGTTACACCTTCTTCCCTCCGCTAATCACCCCAGAATAAAAGCAAGTTTACGAAAGGACATGTTTTCAACACGCCTAGAAGGACTATAGGGAACAGATCAAGGTACCAGAAACCAATTGATCAAATACTCCATGGTTCAAGAAACAATGAGCTGCAAGATTAGAAATTCCAATAATGAAATAGAACTTATTTATCAATTTAAAATAATTTTGCTTCACTCCCGAGTCACCTACCTTATTTTCCCAACAAACGCTTGTACAAATAATTTTAAAAAGAATTCAAAGATAAATTTTGAAAGGTTTTTTTTCAAAATGTGACATCATGCTGGACAATCAAACACCCTCGAAAATGGTCATACTGAGAGTGTTACCTGAATGAGTTTGGCTGCTGAACACTCAATACAGGTTTCTATCTCCCGAAATTGTTGCATTATTGGAGACATCACCTGGTCTAGACTGAGAGGATATTCCTCATCACGCCTATCAAGCATACAGCCAACCACGATAACAGGAACTTTAACCTGTCGAGTAAATAAAAGAAAATTAAGATCGAAATTAAAATACAAAAATGAATTTCCTTATGCTACAATAATTAATGCACTGAATCCTGCATCAGAGAAAGTCAATATGCGTCTTAAATGCCAACCTCCAATCGACGAAGCTCGGGAAGCCAGAAAGAACTCAATCGATCCAGCGTTTGGGGCCTATCGCAGGCATAAGTTAGCACGATAACGTCAGCTCTTTTCAGTTCCTCAACAAGCTTATTTCTGTTCTCAGAGCTGCAGTGATACAAAAAAAAACAAATCAGCCCTTGATAATATAGCGACTACGTGGTGATATGTAAACAGAGAAAAACTTCAACGGAGATATTTTTTTAAAAAAAAAATACCAACTACTAATTGCTATGTAACAGCTGATTGTTTTCTCTCTTACAATCAAAAGCTGCTGATTTATACAACTTCAAATAATCAGCATTGCAACTTTAACAGCATAAGAAGGCAAAATACTTGACAATCAAAAGCACCTTGAGGAGGTATCAATGACGGTGACGGGAACACGATCGGGAAACAAATCATCGGGGAGCCTTGTCGGCGGCAGGACCGAAGGAACATTGGGAGAGAAGTTCTCAGTGGCGGCCGTCAAAATTAAGCTGGACTTGCCGGTCTTAGCGTCACCGGCGACGACGATACGAACACCAGCCCGATTCTGAGAACCACCGACCGCCATTCACTAGAAGAAGAAGAAGAAAACAGCAGCAGAGCTGAGAAATCAAATTTGATTCTGTAGCTAAAACCCTAGTGGTCACTTGTTCAATCCTGATTTGTCTTGTGGCCAGTTGTGGGAGGAGTTTCTAAGGAGAGGAAAAAACACGTGAGAGAGAGAGAGAGAGACGTACCTTATTTAACGGGATTGAGAATTTGATGCTTGGAGGAGAAGAAGGCTGTAGGGGAGAGAGAAGGAAAATATGAGAGTTAGGGTATAGATATTCTGCGACTTTGTTTCAGCAGCTGCTGTAGCAGTAACTCCGAGCAGTGCCAGACGCAGTTTTGTAATTCTTGTTTTCTTGTTTCTTTATTCATCTAAAATTTAAAGGTAGACTCTTGGAAATACCGTCTTTCCGTAATTTTATGGAAATACCGTCTTTCTGTATTTTTATGGAAATACCGTCTTTCCATAATTTTATGGAAATGCCGTCTTTCCGTAATTTTATGGAAATATCGTCTTTCCGTAATTTTATGGAAAGATTAGTTTAATTAAAATAATAAAAGGTAATAGATCTTAGTTGTAATATTAAAATTTTATTATGCAACATGCAGAGGTTATAAAGTTTATAACTCGATTAATGCAACTCGAAAATTTTATCTTCATTTTTTAAATTTACATTTTAAACCTTAGTATTTCCATGAATTATGAAAAGACTGTTTTTCAAGAGAATCCGTCTCTTGAAAGACTATCTTTATATAGAAATGGAAAGACCAAGGTTTAAACTGCAAATTAGAAAAAATGAAGATAAAAATTTTGGGTCGTAATAATCGAGTCATAAACTTTATGACTATTGCATGTTGCATATTATCTCTATTTCGTTGGATGTGGAACCATAAATTTAGATGTTTGGATTTAGCTGAATGAAATGTGTAGATGAAATTGAATTTAGAAAGAAATAGGTAAAATGAGTTGATGAAATTGAATAAATCTTGTCATAAAAGGAAAGTGTGTCAAATTCACAACAAAAAAAAGTGTGTCACGTCCAGTGAAACGAAGGGAGTAATAAATTTTTAATATTGCAACTAAAATTTTTCTCCTTTTAACTATTCTGATTAACCTTCGTCTTTCCATAAATTTATGGAAATACCGTCTTTCCTAAAATGTTGCCTTAAGTTTTACATACATTTTGTGCCTTACATTTAAATTGAAAATATAATTTTATTTAAAATTTTAAATCTTAGTCAACTAAGGAAAACTATACTTATTGAGTTATCTAAGGAAAAACTACATGAGTTATGAAATGACGTACTCCCTCTATCCCAGATGTGCACTCTTACTCTTTGAACATTATTCTCTATCAAAATTTAATCACATGTTTGAATAGATATATGATATTGTTCAATGCCTCATAACAAGTAATTTTTAAATATCAACTTTATTTGCCGTTATTATACGTAGATAAACATATTAACGATCAAACATGTCTCTTGAACGGCGTGCAAAAAATAAGAGTGCAACTCTAAATGGGACAGATGGAGTAATTAATTTAGTTACAAACTATTGAATAGTGAATACAATAAAAATTGATTATTTTTATAATATTTCATTCAAATTATTTAAAATTAATTATTTATATGTTGAGATTCATTTTTAAAAGTTATCATAATTATATGCATCTCATTGCAATAAATAAAATTAAGGGATAAATACATGTATAACCCTAATTTTAGGCTGAAAGTGTCAATATAACCATGCAATTCAGAAAGTATCAATTTAATTCTAACTAATTATGTATGTGTCAATCCAACCTTAACTTTTGAAAACTTTGTTCTGATATAGCCAAACCCCTTAATTCCGACATTGACCAAATGAACTTCGACATGAGCTGAATTATTTTTCCCATTTTACCCCTCTTTAAAAAAACAAAATACAAAAAAAGAAAACATTTGGTCTCCTTCCTCCATGGTCTTCTTCCCAGTCGTCTTCCTAAAGACCAACCACCCGGTCTTCTTCCTCCCTCCTGTCCGCCACCACTTCCCCCCCCCCACCAGCCACCCATTTTCGCCCACCCCCACCCCACCCTCAGCCCTTTGCCACCACCCCAGCCTATTTCCCCACCGGATAATCCCTTCACCGTTTTCTCAACCACCTGGTCAATCACTTCACCCGCGAAGGAAATGAGCTTTCTCCGTCGCTAAAGACGATAACGGGTTCCCCTTCGCTCGCTGCCACCACTCTCCTCCCTCTGTCTTCCCCTCATGACTCC
>JAULKM010089167.1:0-11307 GCA_032355605.1 Rubia tinctorum
AACGATATCTCACATGATAATATTACTACTTATATATTACATGAAATTTATGGTCAAACATGACTTAAGAAAGTTGAATAAAAAGTGTGACAAACATAGGTGAACGGAGGGAGTAGATGTTATTTATTGAATTTGATTAACAAATGCAATTGCTTGCTCTCAAATTGATGTCTAATCAATGCTAAAAGGTTTTACTCCCTCTGGTACTCTGAATTGGGAGTATAGAAAGTAAAATGAGTGGATGAAAATAATCTAGAATTTACCAAAAGAGGAAGGAGCCAAAATAAATATAAAAAAACCATGCCAAAATGGAAAGTGAGTCATTATAAGAGAACCGTAGGGAGTGTTTTGCTACTGCAACATTTATTAATTCCATGCTAATGCTACACAGTACTAGGCATGGTTTACTAAAAGTAAATTTTAACGTATTTGTTATTGTGCATATATAATTAATTTATGTTTATTTAGTTTTTTTTCCATTTGTAGGGTCTACTGTTGTTGAGGATCACATAACAACTGGGATAAATGTTATCATTGAATAATTGAGAAGCTAAACTACTCCTAGTATTGGTTATTTACTTATTTTTCTACTTCTCCTTTGTGTTTTTGATTTAGTATTTAGATTTTTTTTTCTATTTCTGTTTTGTAGTTAAGCTTTAGAAGACTTTTAGAAAGCAATGGGGTAGGAAGAAGGTTTCTGTTGTTCGATCTACACTTGTTGCTGAGGATTTTTCTGCTGAAGATGATGATTTTGTTGATGAGCCTCCTCCGGTGATTGCTGCAAACAACAAGGACAAAGAAAAGGTTGTTACATCACCAGAAAAATGGAAGAGCAATAAAGAGAGTAGTCAATTGGTTGGGGCTTTTGATATAGGTAAGAAAGGAAAAGAGGTTTCTGGTGTGAAGGATGATAAGGGGAAGCAAAAGGTTTTTGAAGGGAAGGGAAAGAAGAAGGCTGTGAAGAAGCCCGCTGATAAGAAGTCTGCTCAGAAGAAGCCTAATGAGAAAAAGGAATCTGTGAAGAATCCAGCTGAGAAGATGTCCGTCGTGAAGAAGCTAGTTGAGAAGAAAATTAAGGATGTCGCTGGAGATGGAAGTGGGCCTTAGAAGAAGTCTTCTGTTGTGGGAAAGCGCAAGCGAGAAGTTGGAGATACCGTGGCTGAACATGGAATTTTTGAGCCTGTGGTGAATATAAATGTTCCTACTCATCGTTTAGCTAGGAATACTAATGATGGCACATAAATGACACGCCATATTAAACAAATTACTGAAGTTGAGCTTTCCGATGGTTCTAGGTATGTTATATTACATTATGTATTTATGATTTTACTATAGGTGTTTAGACATTCAGTTTGAACATTTCATTTTTAATTTTTTGTATAATAACTTGAATTATTTAGAATTTAATTTTTTTGTGTTTGGTTTTTAAAGGTTGATGTGTTAGTTTAAGTTTTTAGTTTCATTGTTTAATAACTTTTTATGTAGACTTTTAGTATGAATGGTTCACGTACTTGTTTTTTTATTTATGTGTTTAAATGTTTAGCTTTATTATACAATAAGTTGCTTTATTTTACTTTATTATGATTTGGTCGTGTATGTAATAAACTTCTTGTTTTTAATTTTAATAATTTTACTTTATGTATTTAATCTGTTAGTTTGGGTTGTGCACAGTTTGTATATTTACTAACTTACTCTATTGTTTATTTTCAGGATTTTCCAGAAATTTATTCCCAAAAGCCAGCATGTAAAGGTTACAGATCTCCGCTATAAACTCACTGACAAGCAGAAGGCTGATGTTGAGGCAATTGGTTTTGGGAGTCTATTAAAGTTAAGATTGGAGATTGCATTTCCTGCAGGTATAGTGTCATGGTTAGTACATGATTTTAATCCTTCTACCTGTGTTCAACATGGGGTAGATAGGTATTTTGTTACTGCTGATGATGTGTGTGATGTGTTGTGCTTTCCCCGTAACCCAAGAAGGAAAGTTGAGCAAAAGAGAAATTATGGTATGGAATTGAGGGATAGTTATAAGGCCAGGTTTGGTAGGGAATCAGAAAAGGATATGCACCTTCAGTTGCTTTTTACAAGGAAAACTGAACTTGAAGAGTGGATGAGTTTAAAAGACCCTTTGTCATTTATTGCTCTTTTTACTTTTTAGCTCCTATATCTACTCATAAAGTAGATATGAAAATCCTTGAAGTCGTTGAGAATGTTGATGAGATTAAGAATCTTGATTGGTGTAGTTTTGTCTTAGATCAAATGACTTCAATGATTAGGAGGTACAAGAGTAATGAAGAGTGTCAAACTTGTAGTGCTTGTGTGCTTATCCTTTTGATTGAGTATTTGCAGAGATTTCATGTTTGTGGTGTAT
This sequence comes from Rubia tinctorum, assembly GCA_032355605.1. Taxonomy (NCBI): domain Eukaryota; kingdom Viridiplantae; phylum Streptophyta; class Magnoliopsida; order Gentianales; family Rubiaceae; genus Rubia; species Rubia tinctorum. The sequence goes on from JAULKM010089167.1 coordinate 2,372, forward strand.
TGGAGCCAACATCTTTTCCTCTACTCCAGAATTTGACTGATATGAAGCTGAGGGAGAAAGTTCAGTTGTTGGAAATTGGAGGGGGCTATGAAAGGACAATTATGGTGAATGATGGCTACCCAATCAGTTCTGTTGGAAAAGTGAAAGATGAGTTTTGGTTTAGCCTAAAATTGGAGCTCTTACAATTCAAACTGAAGTCGTAGCTCCAGATTCTCAGAATGGGAAGGAAAAGATTGTTGATGATGCCCTGAAGATAATAGTGAGCTGAGATTAAAAATCCTAGTGGGAGTTATGACCAATTCAATAATTAAAAGGGTTACTAAGAACGTAAGTTTTTAAAAAAATTTACCTTATGTATTTATTGTGTTAGTTCTGTCTTTTAATAAGATTCTCTATGTGTTTCAGCATTTAGTTTCACTATTTATTTTTATATTTTGACGTGCTAGTTTAGGTGTTTAGTTTCAATATTTGATATTGTTGACTTCATGTACGATTAGTTAATGTGCTTAATCTTTTTTTAGGTGTTTAATATTTTAGTTCAATTTATATATTAACTGTTTATTGTTAATTTTATTATGCTTTCATTGGGTATTTCATAGGGTTGTCTAGGTGTTTCAGTGTTTAGTTTCAGTATAAATTTATTGATATTTTTTCCTATGTAGGTTTATGATGAGGCTCTCATGATTGTCAAGTGTAAATTAGAAATTGTTAGTGCTGATATGTATGAGAGATTATAGAAGGTTAAGAGTGATGATGTGGTTGAGGCATCAGGCAACTTGCAACCCAGTGCAGGGACTACTGTAGAAACTGAGATTCAGCAGGAGGATTTTGAAGATTCACAAGAGTTTCAGAATGACAAATTATTTGCTATGGTTGATGAAACTGTCAACAATTGGAGGAGAAGGACACAAAACCAACCTATCCCGACTTTTAATTTGTTTACTGATTGTGAATTGGGTGGCCTAGAAGGACAGTAAAAAAGGAGTTTAATATGTTTGCAAGAGCCTGTTATTCAAAAATATATTCAGTTTGTGATGTGATTTCAATATTTGGATTTGTGTATATGAATGATAAATTCTGAATGTTTAATTTGCTAGGTTGTTGAATTTTTTTTTGTCGTAACTAGATTAAAACTTGTAATTTTTTATGATGATTCTAGTATTAATTCAGTTGTGAAGTTTATCACTTTAGTTCCATTGTTTATAGATTTAGTTTCTTATCTAAGTTTAACAGTTTGTCTAGTAATGAAATTTTGGATGTTGAAATTTTGCTTTGTCAAATTTACTATTTTTTCTGATTGATACTTAATGTATTATTCTTTTTATAGCTATGTGTTCTTTAGGTATATAGTTCGGTCATTTAGATATTTTGTTTGATTTTTTTAGTTAATTAGTTGTAAAATTATAAATTTTCTAGCAATGTGTTGTGGTTTACTTTTCTACCCTCATATTTTAATTTACTTATTCTAACATTAGTTCATGTTTATTTTCATTTAGTTTATTTATTATAGTCATTAGTTTCAACATTGGTTGCTTGGTTGAATACATTTTTATTAAATTAAACAGCACTCGTTAGTTCAAGTGTTTAAAGCATTTTAAGCGCAATTTAAATTATTAGTGTGTGAATTTAAGTTAATGGTACAAAATAATAATAGAAATACAACGTCAAATTGAATCTCATGGGTTTAGACTTGTTGCTTTGGTGTCTTTGTATCAAACTCTTTTGTCTTTGGTTTCTTTCTTTGCTTCCATCCTTCAATTCTCTTGCTTCTTCCTTTTGTCTTTGTGGGAGATGGATCTTGGATTGTTGGTGGTTTAGTGATGGAAGATTTTGCTACGCTGCTTGAATTTTCTTGTTTTTTTTGTAGTTTTTGAGACAAGAATTTCCTCTACCTTTTCATTGCCTCTTTTGAAACTTTCTTCAATAAGTTTCCGGGTTTCTATGTCACCTTCGCATTTTAGGACCAGATTGTAGTAGTTTCTTGCCAGTTGGTGTCGCCATGGAACTTTATTTTATTTATTTTGTCCAGTTCTTGATTTTCTTGTGCTATTTTTTGTTTGTCCCATACATGTATTTTAGCAAGCTTTGTCCATGGGTTCAGAATGTGTTGTGATGGTATCTCACTGATTGAGTTCATATGCAATATTTGGATACAGTGAAAGCAGAGCATTCCTTGAATAAAAAGATAACCATTCATATATATATATATATAAGTTAAAAAGATAAACATTCGAACTAAATCTCTAAAGCATAAAATGTGCTGCATTTTAAAGTTAAATATGCAAACGAAGAGCTAATGACATATTTATAAGATGTAATATCAGATCTTGCTATGAAACCTGCTTAGAAAAATATGAACATGTGAACCAAGAGGTAATGATCCAAACAGAGAAACTAAAAATATTAACAGAAAAGGTAACATGTATATTCTATTTCGTCTGTATATACCTGTTTCTTCAAAGTTTTGCAAGAGCAGTTTATTTCCACCATTCCACTTTGTTGTGTGAAGGTCACAATTTCAAATTTTGTATCATCTTCTTTTGGACTTACTTCATACTTTGTTGCCGATCCTAGGGAGAAAACTTTAGATGATTTGGTTGATTGTGCAATCTTGTATTTCTTCTCAAATTTATAGTACATTGACAATGTGTACTCTTGAGCTCCATTTTTGAGTAGTTTTGATCCATTTATAGCTGAATTTGACACTAATTTTGAGGATTGATTTTCCTTTGCTATTTCCTTTGCTCTCCAGCGATCAATAGTCTCATTGAAGGTGGTTAAGAACCTGTTGAGTGGTCATTTTGCTGGCGTTGAATGGCAAAGCTTTGTTTGTGCTCTCACTTCGTTGTGATGAAAGAGTGCATGTGGAGAAAAAGTCTTGGCTTATTGTAAGGCACCACTTGTCTCTAATAGAATAAAGTCTCTTTGAACCATTCCTTGTCTTCAAGCTGAAATGTCTTGATCATATTGTTCCATGTCATTTCAAATTCATCTTCTTTTTTACATTATTTCAAACAATGCTCAAATGCTTCCTTGAATTGACCATCCTTTTTTAATTCATCAAAATAACTGATGACATTTTGTGTAATGTGCCACAGGCACAACCTATGCCTTGTGTTTGTAAAAACCTGTAAAAAATTATGAATAATTTTATTCAGCACATGTTCATATATAAACATATGATCTAAAACAAACTAAACTCGAATTAAAGACATAAATATGGAATGTAATTTTTAATGAATAATGTTCTCAACAATCAGGTGTTCTTTCTAAGAAATAAAACTAAAATTATACATAAGATGTTCTGAACAAACATAGGAACTAATGAACTAAAAACTAAAGGTAAGTATATAAATATATCAACCCAAAATAGTCCAGATAAATTGAATTTAAGAATGATCACATTTTCGATTACTTTGGTCATGGCTTGATCTTAGTCTGTAAATATTGTTACCTCCCATTGATTTTCTGAAAACATCGAGAAGTCATTCGAAAGTTGAAACTTTCTCATCGGCAATGAAAGCAAATCCAAACATCACTATAGTGTTGTGGTTGTTCATTCCGACTATGGGAGCACAAATTAAGTTGTATTTGTTGGTCCTGTATGTTGACAAATCATTTAACAAAGTTAGATCTTGTTACTTCATGTGTTTATGTAGTTACACCATTTATTAAATATGTTACTTCATAAGTTTCAGGATATTTAAATACACCTAAATTTTCTCAACAAAATACATATAGACAAATTTAAGACCTTAGTGAATTATCAAGCAGAATTATATCACTTTAACTCATGTTTTCCCGATGCTACATCGTGTGTTTAACAAATTATTTTAATTCATGTTTTGTAACTTATGTGTTCATTCCATTAGTTCATGCTTTTAAATGTATTTTATGAAATATATATTATACCTGTGTGTCAAATACCATTATATCTCCATAGAGGGAGTAGTCTTCTTTCATCATTGAGTCCCTCCCAAACAATAGTGTTAGCCTACCGTTATCATCCAATTTAACTCTGAAGAAGAAATCTTCCTTTTCGTTACTCTTCTTTCAATTACTTTCTAAGCATTGCCTCCTTCAATCTCCTCCATACGCAACATGTTCATGTAGTTTAGATGGTCCTTAATTGTGTGTCCCAGATTCTGAATACCACCAGTTTCAAAAGCCATAAAATTGAATCCATGGCTAGGTTTAATCTCGCGCCTTCCATTCCTTCTATAGCTTTCCTTTTTTTCCTCTACAATTATCCTTTCACTTCTCTGCTAATACTGTCATTCGACTCGAGTGAAATGATGATTGGGAGAGGTCACTTGATGCAAAACTTCATAGGCTCCATCGATGAATTTAACTCGAATTTCAGCTTTACATTCTGTTCTCGTAACCACATTTTCCCTTATTTTTATTCTTTTTTTCTCAAATCTCTCTTCAATGATATTGTTGATGGAAGGTGTGTTGGGTGTTTCAATTTTCATTTTTTTGTTTACTTGACACGAGCAGACAAAATACTTCTCTATGATAGTTCTATCCTTTTTACCTTTTTGTGTTGAAGGTCACACCCCAAATTCCAATGCATTTGACTATTTTCGATATAAATCATGAATTTTTGGTTAGTTCGTATATTTTTCAATTTATTTTGGTTTTCATAAACAGTTGTTTTATCACTAATAAATATGTAAAGAGAGGTACAAATCAAAATATTTTGATAAGAAATCCAACTAATTATATTTCAGTCATTCAACATCACAATAGATCATTTATTTATTGAATTAGATCATGTATTTAGCATATTACTTCTTGTGATAAAGTAAATTTTAAAACATAAAAATATTCTTTAAAAAATGTATCTAAGTGAATTATTGATATGGACGAATCATCTTACAAAGTTTGATCATGCTACTTCATGTGTTAATGGAGTTACATCATTTATTTAACATTTTACTTTGTAAGTTTCTGAAAATTTTAAAACAACTAAATTTTCTCAAATGAAATGTATAAATCCATTTTTATAGATAGATTTTATACACTTTAGTTAAATACTTCATGTATTTTTCAGGTAAAATTATATTTAATATATTACTTCAGAAATTTAAGAAAACATTTCATTACCGAAATATTTTCAAAAAATCTAATTAGATATTGAATAATTATCTAACAAAGTTGAATCTTTTTAATTCATGTGTTCATGCACTTACATCATTTATTTACTATGTTACTTCATACGTTTTAGAAAATTAAAAAAACACCTACATTTCCCCAACAAATTGCATATAGCCAAATTTCAGACCTTGGGATATTGTCCATCAGAATATTATCACGTTACTTCATGTGTTCATCCAGTTACATCCAATGTTCATCATATTACTTCATATGTTTTAGAAAATTAATAAACACCTACATTTTCCCAACAAATTGCATATAGCTAAATTTTAGACCTTGGTGAATTGTCCATCAGAATATCATCACGTTACTTCATGTGTTGATGCAGTTACATCCAGTGTTTATCATATTACTTCATACGTTTCAGAAAATTTTAAAAAAAACACCTACATTTTCTTTATAAGCATATAACTGAATTCCAGATCTGGCGAAAACAATTTCACAATATAAAAATGTTATTTCATGTGTTCATGCAATTACTTCTGTGTCAAACTGTGTATACAAAATCCAAACCAAACCTGGATGTAAACTTGGTGAATATTCAGATTGAACATATTCGTTGCTTTCTCCCTCATACAAAACAATTTCATTGCCTTGAATTGCTTTGTTTTCCATACTTTATAACAGTAACACCTTAGATCGTAGATTTTAACTGTTAAAACTAAGATTTTAAACCGTAAAATTAAGATCTTAGATCGTAGATTTCATATAATTGATATTTAAACCATAAAGTTAAGATTTTTAACCTAAATTTTATATTACCACTATTATTTTACCTTTGCAGATCATAGAAGGTTTCTTTGATCTTTTCGTCACAAAATTTCACAAAATTCCGTTGCAAAATCCAATTCCGGCACAAATCCGAAGCAAATCCGACTCAATTCCGGAGCAAATCCGATGCAATTCCGGTGCAAAAAACTAATGATGAAATCCGACGCAGATCTCTAAAACTGAGCTCAGTCCGTTGATTATAGAGGATCGATCGGCGATTTGCGATGTTAAATCCGCTTTGACCGGATTGAATTTCATAAGGATTTAAAATCCTTGATTTTGGGGATATTATTTCCAAAATTTGGCAGTTAGTTGTCATCTGTACTGGATTGTGTTATAACCCGAATCCATGACCCATTTTTTTCAGCCCTCATTTTCTAATTATTTGCAATTTGGTCCCATTTTTTAGTTCCTCTCCTAATCATTTGCAGGCTGGTCTCTCGCCTCACCATTTTCTATAGTGAAATGGTTTTACAGGAGTTTTTCTCATGAAAAATGTATACCTTAAACGATATTGTGTTAACATTTGTAAGGTTTACAGTTAGCTTAAAGTTGGGGCATAAAATGATAATGTTGGGGCATAAACTTCACCTTCAAACGCTGAGACCGATTGACAAACGTTTCCATACAGGGGTTTAGTTTGTTGTCAAACGTGATTGTAAAATAACACATACATGATACTAATGTTGTTAGAGTTGGAATCTCACGTTGGTGGTTGACAGTCATACAATTCAATATATAAGATCATGAATTCTCCTTACATAGTACTAACTGGTTTTATGATAGGGACTCATGATTCTAATATAGTATCAGAGCTCAATATTGGTCTGTTACCCCTTTCTGTCCATGTATAGGGGAGCATGATTCTAGTAAGTGCAGGCCTTAAACAATATACTCCTTCCATACTTCTAATAATATTTATGCTTTTAAAGTATTCAAGAATGATTTCAAATTGTTATTATTTTATAACAATAAATTAAATAATTAGATAATTTGAATATATGTGTTGTAATGAATGTAGCAAGATTTCATCCGGTAATATTCATACGTATTCTTCTACGAAATTTTTTAATCTAAATTACTTTAATTTTATTGATGGATAGTTACATAACACATTGTTAGAGACGTATTATTTGAGATAAACTTGAACCTAGAACGATGTATTTGAACGTTACTAGAAAATGTGATGTAAAACACAAACGTGATACCGAAGCATTGTATTTGTTGAGTGATGTTGGCTAGGTTTGAAAATACTCGAAAAGGCACGTGGCTTAGCGACGATCATTTCACGTGCAAGTGTCAATGAAATATGTTTTTTGACCGTGTCTTGCTACTAGAATCCTGACATCTTGCTTGATTTGAGATCTCGACTGTTTAATTATAATTTTTTTAGGTGTTGGTTTGTGTATACGTCCGTCCCACTAGTAATGATAAATTATTATTTTCAAAATTAAATTTGATAAATTTTGACCATAAATATAAATTAATCCATATATATTATAAATATATCATGTGAGATATTGTTGAATTCATCTTAACACATATTTTTCAAATATTTTTTTTTACAAAATCGATATATGTAATTAGAGATATTAACAATCAAACATAATTATTGAAAATCGTGAAAAATCAAATAGGCCACTTATGATGGGACGTAGGGAGTATTACTTGAAGCAGGGAGGAAAGAATTGACTAGTCTATCTCTTATAAGAATTTCAATGAGTGACCATTGAAATGAAGTCTTTGTATCCCATACTGGATCCTTGAAAGCAGTGCAAAAATACACCCCTCAAAGTTTTCTGCTTTCGATTATTGTAAAGAAAATAGAATTATTTTGCTCAAGGAATGGAACTTGCAATACTGTTTATAATATTTGCAAAATCAAAATATAAATGTCCATTCAAATTTGAAATTTGAAAAGAATACAAGCTTCAATTTATGCTTGAGATATAAAGATCTTTGTGATCTCTTGGATAAACTAGTAAGGTCACACTGCGCGTTGCGCGGTGGATTAGATAACAAATTGTATTAACAATTTTATTATATTAAACACTGCATTACATAATTAAATAGATAGTAAATCATATTACATTTAATTATTCTTTAGTTTGACAATCAAAACACTCTCATTTTGGCCTTTGTCACTCTCCTTTATACACACAAAAAATAACTCAAGGAAATCGCCGCATATATGTACACCTTCTCCAATGAAGCCAGACGATCCACAGTCAAAGCATCTGCCTGAACTGCTCTGTAATCTAACAGAACCTGGCATTGCACACATTCTCAACTAACAAGCAGAATCAAACGGCAAAAATTAACACCAACTTTGATAAATTGCATAAGAATATTATTATACGTGAATTGTATTTTGTAAATATCAATTATCTAAGCAATGAAACATATTTATAACTTCAGAAAAACAATGTAGAAAACGAAAATCTACATCCGGGATCTAGACACGATCTTGGATGCCAACATATCAATTATCTAGACACGATCATGCCAACATTCGGGATCTAGAAAACTAAACCCAAACTTTTCAATCAACGACAATGTACGCCTTAACTTTTCAACTGTAACTTTTCAACTGTAAATGTGCACATGCTAACGGAGACTACTGGACTGCATATAGACCTACAAATCAGTAGATTAACCTTACCCATTTGCTGATGTAACATTGATTAATGCCAACACATTTACTAACACACAGCTCTAGCTGAACGTTAAGAATAGAGCAGCAGTAACAAATCAGCAGGCCAAACTCATACCAAACTCATACCAAACAATCTTATTATTAATCTTAAAACTCAACTAAATAACATAAACTTGTGGACATAAGTTCACATTAACAAAGGCTGCCCAAAACCTATCTCAAATAATACTGGAAAGATGATAATAAAGGGGACTGTCAAAATTTAAGAGCAATAATCTAATATAGTTGGTAACTTGGCAAAAACATAGGAGAAGCAAAAATATCAGAGCCATAGAGAAGAAACAATGGT
>JAULKM010089178.1:0-11307 GCA_032355605.1 Rubia tinctorum
ATATGATTTACTATATATTTGATCATGTAGTGCAGTGTTTAATATCATAAAATCGTTAATACAATTTGTTATCTAATTCACCGCGCAACGCGCGGTGTTACCTAAGTAGTTTATTGGTAAAAAGAATGGCAGTCCGGTGTGGCGTTGTCAATCTTTATCCATTAGGTCATCTTCATCATTTTGAGAAGAGTAGAAAAACAAGTCAAATAATGGCATCGACATATTATTCATCCAAAACAATGGCGTCAAGAAAACGTAGGATGGAGTGAAAGCCGGCCATTTCACATGTACAATCAGATTGACAAACTGGATAGCAACAAATAGCAAGCCAAGTGGAGGCTTTTGCTCCATAAGGTACCATTAACTACTTCACTTGTAGTTCGTGTAGGGGAAGACGGATTTGTGTTTGACATTATTTGACTTGTAGTTAATCGGTACCAACTTTATTTGCACTCTTATTTTTGTTATATTATTTTCAAATAAAGGTTGACCGCATATTTAAATGAATATATGAAAAATAATATTATCGTTGAATTCATCGCAGCAAATAGTTTCTAAATATCTGTGTCGTTATTGTATGCAAGTAAATATACTAAGGGCAAATTATACTTTTTTGAATAGTGTGATTATGATTGTGGTGCAAATAGAATTGGGATAGATGTAGCAGCTGAAAATCATGATGTGTCATTTGACTCATTTCTGTCTCCGAGCAAGAAAAACTAGCCTTGAAATAAGTGCGTTACGCTACAAGTTTACATCGGAATCACAAACTTGAGTAAGAAGCATTTGAGGAATGCTTGCTTAACCTACTATGCATTTGAGCCGTATACAAGGACAGGTTGGAGACTTGTGCAAGAATCAGACCAACTATGCATTGATTATTTATAGTAATCTTCCAAATGAAGGTCGTACAAAGACTTCGCCGGATCAGAACACTTCCCCTGCCATAGTCTTACCAAAATACTCTACTTGTCTTATTTTTATTGTTTTTGTCTTAAAATTTTAAACTTTATTAGAACATAAAAACAAAATAATAGAGAAAAATCAGTTTTACCGTTTTAGTTTAACTAGCAATTCTATGTTCCAACATAGTGTAACTTAACCAAGTATGTAAAGTAAATAATGCACGAGACACACAACTTCGTTACGCAGTTCGGTGAAATCCACTTGCATCTGCGGTGTCTGGCCCAATTCAGAATAAATTCACTAATCAGAGATATAGTATAAAGTACACAATACAACTATACTTATCTTCTAATTACAACGTATGAATTTTGCAAGCTCCTCTTGCTACTGATCCGCCTTGATTAGACTCCCTCTGACCTCGAAAACTCATCGACGCTGAATCTCCTCCTTCTGAGAAATTAAGGTATACGTTCTGAACTTTGAACAGCAGGTTGTGTATATTGGAACATATAAATTCTGGCTCTTACAAAGCTTATCAGACGATAGAAATCTGATGTGCAGATTTTCTCTATTAATTCATACACTTACAGCCGTATAATGTCCTCTATTTATGGTCCATTGGCAGATCGGAATTTCTCCATAGTTATCTCCATAATATTCCTATTCTCTATCTGCTTTTGAAGCATATCCAAATCTCATAAATAAATGGATTTTCCATATCTCAAATATCCCATAATATTCCATAAATCCAATTCCATAAATATAGGGATTTTCTATAATTCCATTATATTTCTACACAGTTGTATTAAATATTGTGTAATCTTCAAGTTTTCATAAATCAAATCCAACGGAATATTCTAATTGCAAATTTGATCTTGCACGATATGCTCCAACATGGAATGTTTTTCTTCTTTAACACTATTTCACAAATACCAACATATTAATCCATGAGATACATATGACTTTATAAATAGAAATGAGTGATTGATAATCAAGACAAAAATTTATAAATAAATAAATAAAGGAATTGAACCCTCAGTTCTGATATTAAAACAAGGGTAGTTATCAATCTCAAGCTTCAAATCATTTTCAATAATCATGGGATTAGCTCTAGCTTCAACCAAATATGGTGGTATCGATGAAGGGGATATCCCTTGGCCAAAGAACCAGCGACGTCAAATTGACGAGGAACCAGCGGCGGGAAAAGGTGTTCGAATTGAGAATAATAAAAAAAGAGAAAAAAGCTTTTATTAAAAAAAGAAGAAAAAGAAATGAAAAGAAGGCCAATGTTCAGGTAATAAGAGGGAAGGGTATTTTGGTCTTTTCCTATTTGTTGAAAGATATATCCCACACCGGTTCCTTACAATGATAATAACTAATATATAATATCTCGGGTCACCTCAACTTAGTGCCAATTGGTTTCAACATGGAAGCTCAAAATACCTTGAAATTTAACATGGTATCAGAGCCAACTATTTAAGACTTGGGCCCAAGTTGCATTAATTGGGCCGATGTGTGGATCCCCTTTAATTTAGCCCGAAATGGATCATGGAGTGTTTCCACGTTGGCACGTGAAGGAGCGTGTTGAAAGATATATCTCACATCGGTTCCTTACAATGATAATAACTAATATCTTGAACCACCTCCACTTAGTGCCAATTGGTTTTAAGATGGAAGACCAAGATACATTGAAATTTAATACTATTTTTGTTTTTCGACTCCTTTTAAACTGGGGATAATGGTCATTTTACCAATTTTTGGTCAAATTGATCGTTGACAATTTGGTTAACAGATTAAGTCCAAAATTAGATTAACACTTTCATATTTTACAAGGTTATATTATCATTTTCGACGAAAACATATGATTAAAAAACTATTTTATCATATTTTAATTACAAGGTCCGAATATTCTTATGAATGCGGAAAAACTACCGAGTCCGATGTAATAGATTTGACATCGAATGGTCATGTGATGACATTTTAAGATCACGTACAATGGTAAACCCGCTATTACGGTTTCAATTTATTAAATAATCAATCTCTTTTTTACCTCAGCAATTGAGCCCGCAACTAAATCACTCTATCTTTTTCTCCACAATGGTTGAAACCACTTTGAACCCACTCCATGGACCCCACTTAATTTTCTCTATCATACTCATTAATTTTACCGGATTCTGAGCAAGAAAGAGAGCACTATTATGAGCAAGAAAGAGAACACTATTATTATCACACAGCAAAACGGGCGGGGCACTAGCAGTCACGTGCAAATCATGTAATAAATTCATCAACCAAACTAATTTCGCAGCAGCGTTAGCCATGTCCCAGTATTCTGATTCTAAACTAAAACGAGAGACTGCAGGTTATTTCTTTGCACTCCATGAAACCGAGTTGCCACAAAGAAAAATGGCATAACCATAAGTAGACCTACGAGTCTCAATACAATGAGCCCAATCACCATCAAAATAACCTAAAACCGGCAAAGCGGGAGAATTCTTGTGGAACTTAAGTCCATATTGCATTGTACTACGGACATAAAGCAGAATTCGAGTGACAACTTGGTAATGATCATCAGTAGGAGACTGCATTTACTGACTGACCGTGTTCAAGGCATAAGAATTGTCGGGACACGTAATAGACAAATACTGTAGTGCACCAACCAAAGAGAGGTAAAGAGTGGGATTTCTGAATGGCTTACCAGAAGTGTTGGAAAGCTGTGAAAAAACCACAAAAGGGATAGCTACCAGCGCCGAGTCTTGCATTCTGACGACAATAAAATGTCATTGTCATATCTGGCTTGGCCAAGGAATAAACCATCGGAATTTTGCACAACCTCCAAACCCAAAAAAATAGTGTAAGGTGCCAAGATCAGTGGTTTTAAACTCTTGATGAACATGAGTAATGAACTTGATGATGAGATTACCATCATTCTCGGTAAGAATAATGGCATCAACATAAACCAACATATAAAGTAGAGAAGCTCCTTGTGAAAAAAACAAATAAGAAGGTATTCGCAGAATTGCATACAAAACTCAGGTCAACCAAAAAAGAACTAAATCGTTGAAACCAAGCACGGAGTGTTTGTTTCAAACCGTAAACAGCCTTGCACAAACAGCAAACAAAATCAGGACGCATAGGATCTTTGTAACCAGCAATCTGCTCCATATAAATCGGGGAATCAAGAACACCATTTAAAAATGCATTCTTCACATCAACCTGTCGTAATGACCAATTACGAGTGACGGCAACAGACAAAACAGTACGAACAGTATGATCATAATCAAACCAGGTAAATGAGAAAAACCTTGAGCAACTAACCTGACCTTGTGTCGATCGAGTGAGCCATCAGACTTGTACTTTAAACGATACACCCATTTAGAGCCAACAACATTGACACGAGGAGGTCGGGGAACTAGCTCCCATGTCTATTGAGCGCGTAAAACAACCATCTCTGAATCCATGGCGGCAATTCAGTCTGGATCCTTGATCGTAGAATGATAACTGCGAAACTCGGTATTTGCAAATAAAGCACTCAGTTAACCAGAAATATCATAGTTAGAAAAATCCTTGAACCTCAAAGAGCCAGTTCGAGAACGATTGGCCATCGGGTGCCGAGAAGAAGGGAACAAATTCGGATTCATCTTGGAATCCATAGTGACTTATCTGATGTTGAGTTAGATGATTTATTTACTTAACCAAAAATATTGCAATCGAATTTGCCAAATGAGACGTTGCCTACAATTGGGAATTTGTTAAAAGTGTAGATTGTTATCCCAATGTTGCTATTGCATATAGAATTATGTTGACAATATCTGTTACCGTAGCATCAACTGAGGGTTAATTTTTCAAAGTTGAAATTGCTGAATACTTATTTGAGATTGACAATGTCACAAGAAAAATTGAATGAACTTGCAATGTTGTGCATGGAAAGTAAAATTTTAGAAAATTACAAGTAAATGTCATCATAAATGACTTTGCAAATAAAAATGCAAGTAGAACTCATTTTTTGAAATTGTTTTAGGCTTTACCAAAATATCATGTTACGTTTATATTTTATATATAAAGGGCCCATTTTTTAAATTTTGCCTGCACCTGGCCTCATTTTCGTCAAAACCGGCACTGAATCTAACCTAATCTCAACTCAAGCAAATTAGTCCACAAAGGTATCATAGATTTCAGGAATCGAGATTAAAAAAATCCAGTCCTGATTTCGACATTGTATTGATCTCAGGTCCCAACCGTACAAAGCAGTTCGTTTAACGTTGCATATCTACAATAAAACCGTAACAGGCTACATATATTTTTCACACGTCAGATGACATTCTAAAGCACCGCAGAATCACCTAGATGTACAATTCTACAATCAGCAACAGAAATGAACAATCCTCGAAGGGAGTACAAGCAATCACCTTTGCCCAGTTGCACTCGCAGCGGGTACTTTTTCAGGAAGACCAGACATATCTATATCAATTAGCGATAGATCATAAGTTTCAGCAAGAGTATTTGACGGATCCATGAGCAATGAGGCATTCACGGCATCAGCTCTTGCGATATCTTGTGCACCAATAGAACTCTGGGGAGTAATACTAGCTGACGACGAAATACTGGCCAACTGTATGTCTTCCAACTTGTTACCAAACATTTGCTTATTTTTTCTAACATTATCCATTTCAAGACCGGTAGGGACAAAAGTCCGTGCTCTATACTTCCTGGCTCCCTCCTCACCTTCACTGTGGTTGTACAGCACATAATCATGATAAGTTGGGGCAAACTGCAACAACAAACAAATCATGAGTAAATTTTAAGCCACAAAATGCAAACCAATGTGCCAAGAAAAGTATTGATAATCAATCACCTGGTGTACAGTATCATGGTAGAAGTCATTTAGCTTAAGAGCGTGAAGGAGGCTTGCTGTAAAGCTGCACGAACCAACGACATTAGCACCTGCATATTCCTTGTATGGAAATGCATAAAGATGACCAATAGCTGCAATGAGCATCTCAACACAAATCATAAAGCTTTGGAATTCAGCAGCTTCCTTTGTGTCTTTTATATACCCAGATTTTGCAGCAAGGAATACCAAAACACCCTGTGAACAATAAGAAGTTAATAAACCAAGCTTTTTGAAGTACAAAGTTAGACTACAATCAAGGACACAGTAGTCTTTTGAAAAAAAAACTATGAAACTCAAATCACGCATTTGCCATAAAAAGAAGTTTTCAGGGACCAGAAATCAACAACAGAAGTTGCTGATTACATCAGCCCATGCAAGCATTCATGAAATCGCAGTCTCGGATCACATAACATTATCACTTGAATATCGATCTATTTTCCATCAATTACCAAGCATTGGAGTTCAGCACATAGCTGAGTCTCACTATAGAGCAAACACATAAAACAGGCAAGTCCAAAACTGGTACCATTTTAGGATAACTACCAAATGCACTCGAGATAATCATAGACCACAAAACTGCATAAAGGCTTTCCTGCCACTCAACAACTTCCCGTAGTTATGATTTTAAAAAAAATTTGGAGTATGGGAAAGCGTAAAAGCCTCTGTAGCAAGAAATTATCATCAGGAACCCAAAACCTTCCTGAGAGTCAGTTTAAAAACAAAAATTGGGTAAAAAAAGAAATGCATAATTGCCTGAAAAGTGAACACATCATTGGCAAGTCATTTTTTTTTTAGATACATGACACAGTAGTCACTGCAAGATGGAGAAACTGCAACATAAATAAACACATACCTGCCAGTAAGTAAGAAACACAACAGATTTTATAATGATAAATTTTGGAACTGGATTGAATGGCTGAAGTAAATCTCGGCATGCCACGTAAAACAAAGCCAGCGCATAGAGTGCCATGGAGTACGAAAATGTGTAGATAATGGTGAGGTATAGATATGACTGCATTGGACTGAAGTTTCCATCCTCATATTTTCCTTTGGCGTATAGTATCAATGTGACAGCTACTAAAAAGGGCTTGAGGATGACAAACTGCAAACATCCTTGCTTGCATCTTCTAATAAAGCGCCTGGGGAGCTTCAAATTGACCGATTAGTGCCTCGGGAATATATATGTATATATATACGCATAGCAAAGTGATGCGACTCAAAACAATGAGATATATCAGTTAGGAGCTTCACCACCAATTCCAAAAACAAGTCAGTATGCCCCCATTAGAGGTAATTTTGAAAGTGCATGCATTAAGAGTTTGAATTCAAAAAATGGTTACGGGCTAAAGAATGACCATCAAATCTAATATATATGTCATGAAAAAATATGTACAACCTCCAAAGGATGAAGCAGTAAGAGTTAAGTCATTATATACTAAAGTAAAAAAAAAAGTTTGCATGACCCCATAAAAGGTACATTTTAAAGCACATGCATATCAAAAGTTTAAATGCAAAAAATGGCTACAAGCTAAAAAATTACCATCATATCTTGCATACAGGTCATGAAAAAATATGAACTATATACTGCAAAGGATGAAGCAGCAAGAGTTAGGTCATTCTATACTATAGTAAACCAACATCCACGGAAGGAAAATTTATTCTTATCCAGGCATGGACTTACCCATCCAATGGAATTGGAGGGAAGCAACATGTCATCAAGCACCAATTTGGCTTCATAGCTCTACCACTCAAGCTAATAACAACAGCTCCTGGGCCACCAACCCATGCCAGGCAAAGAGACAGGAAATTATATATGACCCAAGCTTCATATCTGAAATCACAACAAAAAACAAATACTGATATTCAAATTCAAAAGGCAAAAATGCAGTGAACGTGGCCACTTCTATCTGCATTACAACAGTCAAACTACACAAAATCTGGCATATCCACTTGTAAGCATTCCTCGACATTACTTTATCACAGAAGAAGAAGAGAATCTAAAACACACAAGCTGCCATGAAACCTATAATCCAAAAGCAGAGATGTGATTCTTCCAACTAGGAGGAACTGTAAACATAGCCATATTATGATAATGGAGGACAAAAGACATCAAAAGTATGTGTTCTGTAAGTGAACACTTTTTTTTTTAAAAGATAAATGCAAACAGTGTTGAAAAAGTGTTTTCTTAAATGAAAATTTTAAGACACTTGTTTCCACTACTTTTAAGTGCAGTTTTCATCGCTAGACGCTCATATAAAAACCTTATGCAGTTATCGCTTTATTCTACTAAAAATTAAACCCTTACTGACAGCTTTATATATTCTCCAAATCAGCTCACTTAGGATAACAATGATCTTAAGTTGCTTAAAGTTTATCTTGCTACGTGGAAATTTAAATTAAGTAATGTCATTTAAAAAATTAAAAAGGCCACAGGAATCAGAACTAGGATTTTATCATCGATGAAAAATCTCAACCGAGAACTTTACAATCACCAAATTAATGAACCACAAGTCTTCAACTTTATTGATGAATAGTGAGATAAATTTCTCATCCCCTGTTTCAGATACAATACCAAATACTAGCTTTCTCCCAGAAATAGAATCTCATTTCTAGTATGACGTTCTGTGGGTTGAAATACACCACAAAATATAAGTTGTTTATTATAATTATTTCAATTATATCTTCAGTAGTATACTAGTATATGTGAAAGATGTGACATTTAACAAAATCAGATACTAGTACACTTTTCTGGAACCAAAAAGTGTAGAGAAAAAACGGTTTTCATGGGATGCAGAAAGTAACAAGGAAAACACAAGCAATCGAGTAATTTACTTGACATGATATTAAAGCATCAAATTTAGGAGCATTTACATTTCTCTAACAGAATCAAAGTAGATTGCTTGTTCATGGAAAACCAGCGACAGGAAAGATGTCAACGCATAAACCTGTCAAAAAGCGGCAGTCTGTTGAAGCTGGATGATGGTTAATGTTACTGTACAGCAAGATGACAGCTAAATTCTCAAATTTCTTGCAGTCTAGAGACAAATGAGATACAAACACAAAAACAAACAAGATCTTGAGAGGCACAGAAACAAAGAAAAAGAAACCCTGAAAACAAAATAAGCCCGGTAAGGTACTTAGGTACCAAGGATATTTTCCACATCATAAAAGGAGTATTTAATAGAGGAGGTGATCTCAATAGATATGGAAATATGGATTACTGATACGGGATTGTGGATCTCACAAAATATCATTCTTTTTGGGTCCTCAATTTCTTCAAATGAGCCTTGCTGGGGCCATATGAGCCTCTACTAAAAGAAGAAACCTATAATTGCATTTAACTCGAGAGTTTTAAAGCTTCGAAGTTCGCAAAAGAAGACATGTGCAGCACCTGATAGTGAGTTAAGAGTTTATGATTTAAATAAACCGACTTCCAGTAGTCTCGTTGATAAGACCTATACCAACCCACTCCGTTCTATAAGTTATTAAGCATCTTATGATGTGCCTTAAGTATCACTACTGACATTCATTTCAATGTGTTGCTGATGATATAGATTCAAGAATAATCTAGCACCTGTCCTTAGGATAGCAGAGCTGCCCATGTTGTTTCAAACAAAATGTTGCTTCCATGACTAGAGGAATATGTAATGCTGACGCTAGGACTTGTCACATTTCTACATTGTGCATAAGAGCGAATTTTCTCCGTTACACTCTGGCTTCAGACCCGCGAACAGTGCAAAGCAAGCTATTTACTTGAATTATTTTTTATCTTCACTCTTCAGAGAGCAAGTGCAGGTGTGCAACAAGAATAAGAAGAACAGAACAGTCTATGTCTTCCTAAATGAAAGGAAACATAATTGAAAAAAATATATCATTTTCTGGTAATAGAACTTGAAAGTTGAAACCGAGATGTATACCCAGAAACTTTAGTACGTAGAAGAATCCCATCGACATCTAAAAATAAGATACGAATGTCCTACATATGCATACATTAGAGTTAAGAAAATTGTGTACCCAACACGTAAAAACAACTACCCTATGATTCGTAATTCTGAAATAGCTACGAAATGGAATATAGCCAAAGTAACATTGCAACAACAAACCATTCATCGAGCTACGGGAAATCCACGGGGTTTAGCTATATAGATCATAATTAGCCATCATGTTACATCAATATATTTATAGTTTCATGTCCTTATATATATAATCCAACTCTTTCTATCAAGATAAATAGTTTTCATTTCCAGTATTGTAGCTAAAGGTAAACAGCAATGCAGAACAAATAGTTGTTAGAAAGTTGGAAAGTCGAGAAACTACCATAGTAAACAAAACAATTAGCAGGTGTTCATTTCCCATAGTGTTAAGCTGCACTAAAACCTACTCACCGGAACCATAAAGATAATGCGGACAATATATCGCTGGTAAGTAGGCTCCGTGTAATTCAGTAGATGCCTGTAAATGTGCAAAATGGCCAGAGCAATAGCCCCAATGGTGCAAGGCAACGCCACAAGTACATAAAATAGAGGCGCCATTTGCAGTGTTCAAGCCCTGGTTCCCAAATTGCCAGTAGAATTCCCTGCAGTGGTAACTAGTAAAACCCGGGAAAAACCACAACCTGTTCAACAAAATGCCAAACTGCAGAACCCTCAAAAACAAAAAGGGATTACACTTACTGCGAAATGGGAACCGAGCGCCCCACAAAATTCACTGAATCCGGCGATCACCCATACAAAAATACAGAGAACCCGCGTCAAATTCCCGGCCAAAGAAAAGAAGGATGTGAAATCAAGGGAATTGGTTTGGGGTTTCGGTAGATTGAGTTCAGTAGATCGAATTGGGGGAAGGAGATGAAAAGAAATGTGCTGGTTTTTGGGTTGTGGGACAGAGAGGGAATAATGGCGGCTTATTCAATCTGAGTTGAAATTGCGTCAAACGCTAAAAAGAAGAAGATTAAGCAAGAATAGAGATGCAACTCAGGTTTTCCAAAAAAAACAAAAAAGACACTACTCTAACACACGATCATCACTATAATTAGCAATAATCAACCCCCAATCACACACAACCTACCGAAACATAACTACTCCCTCTATCAAATAAGTTTGGTACTTCACTTTTTGACACAATATTTTCAGAAGATACTAACTGTGTGGAGCAAAATGAATGAAAAAAAGAAGTAAATTGAATGGTGGAAATTTCCTTAAAACATTCTATATTTGAAATGTGCCAAAATAAAATGAACATCTTTAAATAGAAAGTGTGTCAATAATAGTTGAACGGAGAGAGTACTACAATTAGTGATATGGTCCCTCGAGTTTCTAGCTGCAAGAATTGTTACTCCATCCGTTCAATTAATCATGCCACATTTTTCAGTTTATTTTCTCATAATATGTTTAACCGCTATCAAGTTTTGATACATATTTCGACGGCATGTAAAATTGTGATATTTAGAAAGGGTAAATCATATAGTATTCTTGGGGTACCATGAGCACGATATCCCCAAGGGTATTTTG
>JAULKM010089188.1:0-11306 GCA_032355605.1 Rubia tinctorum
TATCTACTTAGTTGTAATTAGTGAGCATATTGGGCTTAAAAATAGTATCTTTGAGAGGTACGGCGACGACCTCCCACAATTTGTTGGAACGGAGCAGAGATCCGGGCGAGGTTTGATCCGAAAAGACATATGGCCACCATTGAGGAGAAATTTGTGTTCTGGCATACCATCACCAGGAAGGTTCGAAATGTGAGGGATAAGAACAATGTGATCATTCATCCGGTCCTTTGATATGTACATCGCCTGCTCTCCACTACTCTGTTCCATCGCGCTGAGGCAACAAATGTGCCGAATGATGAGATTCACTTTCTTTAGGAGTAGACTAGCGAGGGCAAAGGATATGGAGGATGGTTGATTTATTGGGCATGAAGGTCTTAGAGGCGAAAAAAAAAGAGAAGGGCAAGATATCATTAGGGGGGATGATCACCTTACTTGCAAAGCATCAGCAACTTGGTAGGGGGGAGTCTTATCGCATTATGTATACCCGGATTGTCAACTTCCACTTGATCAAGACCACAATGGATCCTCAGGTGTTCTATTGGTTTTATGGGGCTGGAGGTGTAACTTTCATAAAAATTCCATAGCATCAGCATACGAAGCTGGAGTTGGATGCCCCGGTGACTGATTTTCCAATCGAGAAAGATGCAGAGTACAGGCAGGGTTTTCTTCGGGAGCTTTACAACCACTTGGTCCAGTTTGATGAGGGCGCTCTACCCTATACCCTGGATTCACCACAGGATGCACTACATTCTCCATCATTCTTCCCCTACAGCACCAGCAGCTCGATCTGATACAGGAGGATTGCGGCAGCCAAAGCTAGCCTTAGCAGCTACCAGCAGATTTCTATTACCAGCTGCACGACATCATTTACGAGCACAACATATACATGTCGCGGACATGTTAGATATAGATGATGAGATTTATCAGCTCACATCCAAAGTGTGGGTTATGTAAGCCTGCTCTGATGGAACCACAGGAACATATCCCGGAGTATCGAGGCGCAGGGAGAGGTGTCAGAGGAATAAGGAGTGGATGGATTTATATCAGGAGCACTATGGACATGGTGTATCATCCTCACAACAGTGATTGTGAGCATTTTTCTTTCTCGTACCCCCCTACATCGATATGTATTATGTTTTCCCTATTTTGGATACATGTAGGGTAGTGTAGAATTCAGGTGTGGGGAGGGGATTTATCATTCACTGTTTCTCTTTTGGATGATCTGGATTTAGACGTGGATGTTTTTGTTGCTTTTTAGATGTTGTATTTTGATGCATTCAGATATTTTTGTAGTTTTGACATGTAGTTTTAACTTGTGGAAGCTTTTTGCCAATTTTGATTGGAAAAACACGGAAAAATGAAAAAATAGAGAAATGAAAAGGAACAAAAATAAAAATAAAACCCGCTAAGTTGAAAACCCGAAAGGGAAATTTAGGCAATAATGGGGGCCCGAATAGGCAAAAAAACCCAAAAGGGTGGCCTAGGTAAAAATGAGAGGATAAATGTGCGGGTGAGATGTGAGCCAAAAGAAACATGATGTGTGGCTAGGATGAAAACCCAAAAGGGCTCCTAGTAAAAATGAGAGAAAGAGAGAAAATGAAAAAAAAAACCAATTGTTTAACGATCTACTCATTTTCCGACGTTGGATTCATAAGGTTGCAGTTGACAATTGGATGATCGGGTAGTCTAACATCATGACATTTCTTTGGATTGGTAATTTAGCGGGGAAAATGAAGCAAGGTATGAAATTCTTAATTCTCGATATGCTTCATTTTTGGGTTGATATATTGGCATAAAGTGAAGTTTCTAATTGAACATTTGATATAATTTTAACCTCGCTTGATACCATTGGATTTTAGGAATAGAAAGTCGGGATTAGGAAATGCATATATGGGAATTAGGGAATTGATAGGTAGTATAGTTGGGAAGATTTAGGAATAAGGGATGTGTGTGATAAAAACTTTTGGGAATTATGATATTTAGAGTTTTGTGAGGTTTTGATTGGGGGAATATTATAATTAGGATAGGGACATTTGAACTTCTTGGTATTCTTGAATATTTTCTTACTCGAGGACGAGTAAGGTTCAAGTGGGGGATGTTTGATATTTCCATATTATAAGATAATTGTGGGGTTTTTTTACTCATTTTGGTAAGCTTTTATGCTTTGGATACTCCATAAAAATCAGAATTTTTGCCTCAAAAATTAGAATTTTTGCTTCTTCTTAAGTGGATTTTTCAACTCAAAGTTTCAAATTCCAGGTAATCCTTTGAACGTTATGTTTATTTACTTAATTTATTATGATAATGTTGTGATGAAGGGCTTTAATCTCCAAAATGATTGATGTGTTTTTTGGAAATGTTTGAGTTGTATGAATGATATTGTTTTGAATTAAGTGTGGGGGAAGTACATTTTCTTATACTTTGATGATATCATCTTCATTGTTTGTGGTGGTTTAGGAGGAATGATTCTTAATTGTATGATTTTCTTGATGGGATACTATGATTCACCATGAGTTTGTTGTTTAGAAAGAATGATTCTTGATTGGATAGCCTTTATCTTGAGATAGCATGATTTTGAATGTGTTAGCTATTTGGAAAGAGTGTTCTTCTTGAATGATACTTGATGCATGCCTTGGTATATTATTGCATTATCACCTTCTTCTTGTTGTGATAGAATAGCTCCAAAGAGAACTAGGCCGGAAAAGATAATAACTTCCCAGGGTGACAAAGGGAAGAAGCCAGACAAGGTTGGGAGATGATAGCCGACAACTTCCCTTCCAACCAACCCCACATTTGTTGCTGAAGAGTTCATGGGTTTGAACACCATTTCCGAGAGTGCGGCCCGGAGATGGAAATACTTGAACAACCCAAAGAGGACCATATTGAAGACAAAGTTTGCATGCAAGGAGACCTTGGGAGCTCTAGGTCTAATCGAGTCCATCACTTATTTGCTAGGCCTACTAGGCCCGAAGGGTTTCTTAAAGAAGCATTCCATGACTTACATAAGGTGGACGTTGGAGTTTTTGGCAACCTTGGAGAAAGCAACAGGCAATGAGGGATAAAGGGTTATCCATTTCCACTTGAACAACAAAGAGTATACTATGTCACATCGGGAAATTGCCCAAGCATTTGGGTGGAAGTACGGGAAGGAGATTCTGAGGATACATTGGTAAGGCCTTCCATTTTCATTGAGCACTTTTTATAGGATTCTTTCGGACACAAAGAGGAAGCATCTAAGAAAGAGTACCGCGATTGTCTATCCAGGATTTTGATATGTCCAGTGACTAGTGTCCACGGGGGTATTTTGTCACGGAGAGATCTCACAATGTTCTGGTTCAGACGTCTAAGTCCTTTGGGCGATGACTCCGGAGGGGAATTTCTACCCCAATAAGGTGGGGGCCTTCATGGAAGAATTCTTGGCCGCGGGAAACAAGAAAATTGGTAAGATACTAATGGGAGGTATGGTCGGACTCTTAGCCCAAAACTTAAGGCATCTGGTTCTTTCCCCATTTCCATTGGCAAACTTAGGTCGTTTGGGGCTGCGTTATACTATGGATAGATTGGAGAGGGCTCTGATGGTTTCTAGCACAACCTCGGAGGATAGATTTTTATGGTTGTAGAGTGGCTCCACAATCTGCAGTTACATGATCCTTCCACAACCAGAGTGCAGTGCTATCAACCAAAACACTGTATTGGAGGACATGTTCCTAGCACCAGATCCGAGGTTTGAGAAGGTCTTCTGCAGAGTCTTATCAAGCCCAGACATAGACATTGATGAGGAGGATGGTGAGACTCCATCAAGGGTAGCACTTAGCTGCACTCACCTTCCTGCGAACTTCCTCAACCAATTGTGCATTTTTGGGGTACAACTTGCAAGTTCTACCCAAATGGTGCAAGAGGTTTGTCATGAGGTAGGAGGGATGAGTCTATAATTGGAGGATTTTGATGCAAGGTTAAACTATATGAAGGGCACCATGCGAGCTTGGGGATCTAGGTTGGACTCCATCGAGCGAGAAGTGAAGGAGGAGTTCACTATTGTTGATGAGAGAGCGGATGTCTAAGAGGAGGCTATCGAGAAATTGATCGAGAGATTCCATATCTCAAGGCTTTATGGTTTTTGGGATGTTATTCCTATCGAGAGGAGGGAAATGAGACATGAAGAAAGAAGGAGGAGGAGTGATATAAGACATTTGAAGGAGGACCCTTCAGGGTCACATGAGTGAGTTCCACTACTTTTCTCTTCCTCACTTATGATTTCTATATTTTCATTGCATTGGGGACAATGCAAAACTCAATTGTGAGGGAGGGACTAGTGAAACACTTGGTAGTTTTTCATCTTTGGATTCCTTTGTGTTTTTTATATCATTTTGTTTGGGGACGTTTTTTATGCACTTTGGTGGTGTGTTTTGATGTTTAGGGTTACCCCTTTGTAGTTGTTTTCGGGGGATGTTTTAGGAAGGAATTTTCGGTGGTGTGTTTTGGATGCACTTTTGTGGTGTGTTTTGATCTTTAGGGTGTTACCTCTTTGTAGTTGTTTTTGGGGGATGTTTTCGGTAGAAGTTTTTGGTGGTGTAATTTTTTTGTTTCTTTCATGATTTTCATGTATAATGAAGCCCAACTTTGGGGCATTTGATGCTACACAAAAAAATTGAAAATTTTAAGAAAATGATATATATATATATATATATATATATATATGGAAAGGTGAAAGGGCAACTTAGGCAAAAATGGGAAGAAAACCCGGGTAGGTCGAAAGACCTAGAAAAAAGTAAGAAGCTAGGGCCAGCTAGGTTGGAAAACCTAAAAAAACAAATGAAATGCCGTGTTGAAAAAGGTGAGAAGTGAACTCAACATGTGTGAATGCTAGGATGAAAACCCGAAAGGACACCTAGGAAAAATGAGAGAAATTTAGAGAAATCGGAAACTAAAAATTTGAACATCTTTTGGCCATCTTGGGTAGTTTCTTCGGCAACATCTCTTGGATTGTCTTTGATGGCTTCTTCGGCGGAGGAAGCTAGTTTAGTAGTTATCATTTTATTCTACCTTTTTCTTGGATGGATTTTTGGTTGATAGGTTACTTTAGCATCTTCGGAAGAGTGAGAGTTATGAGATCTTTGGGGGAACTAGGGTAGCTTAAGAATAAGTTGAATATATTGGTTAACTTATCTTTGCATGCTAAATTCCCCTTGGACCTTTTCTCACTTTTGTTTACTCGAGGATGAGTAAACGTTTAAGTGTGGAGGGATTTATTTGCACCTTTATTCATGTGTTAAGCAATGCATTTGACACATTTTAAAATATTTTTTGTTTGGCTAATTGCTATTATTAGTTAGGTTTACATGACAAAGGGTTTTGATGAACATTATTGATTTTCTTGTCTAAATCCCAAGTTTTATATATTTAATTGAATCTAATGGACACTTTGTATTCACGAGCACCAATACTTTCCTTTGTGAGCTTACTATTAGGTTGCTCGTGAGTATTTTGACACCATTTTGGAGAAGCCCATCTGCGAGGGTGGTAGAAGATATTTGAAGGTCATTCGAAAAAATGATAGAAGATATTGAAGGTCATTCGCAAGAATGGTAGTAAATAGAAGGCCACGAACCAAAATCCGTGATAGTAGATGGAATTGAGCCAGAAAAGGTGGAGTCTAAGTTCAAAAAGGCCAAAAATAGAAGGCGATGTCAACCGGCTGAACCACCGCCCGACACGAGGCACAAGCATGAGCCAACCCACCTAGGTAGGCTAATGTCATCCAACACGGGCCGTGTCACAACCCCTTGGCACACACTGTATCGCACAGTGCAACCCTTGTCTCCCAAATCACTCCAACAACTAAGCTTAGATGCGGACCACAACATTTCACACGGTCCGCATCGTTTCAAGTCCCAAATGCAAAGACCAGCCTACAGGGTGTGAAAAATAACATGGACCAAACCGTTCAACTGAGAAAAAAGTCCTTCCAGTTGCCGGATCATGCCAAACAATACGGGCCGCTTAATCAGAAGTTCAAATCAAGGGCACCAGCTGGTGGCCCATGCCAAACTGTGTGGCCCGCGCTAGCACGAACCAACACGGGTCGTGCAAGACAGTGTGACCCGTGCCAGCACAAGGGTTTCGATTGGTACGACTTGTGCCTTTTTTTGTTGGGCGTACCAATTGCGACTTTTGGGGGTTTTAAGCCTATTTTCAGCCTTTTCTAGGCCCAATTTCCTATTACTATATATATGAACCTATTTCTACTAGGGTTCCTTCTCTCTATAATCTTTTCGCTTCTTCTCTTTATTTTTCTTTTACCCAAAGGCATTGAATCCAATGAAATACTTGGGTTCAATGCTTAAGGAGTAGTTATATTATTTGGGGTTTGTATTTGTATTCATGAATTAATGTTTGTTTTGTGAGATTCCTTAGATCTACCTATTTCTGTGTGTTTGTGATTATTATGCTGGCTTGTTCTTCATGTTCTTATTAATTGCATGATTGTCACACTAAGACTGTCACACACCATAATCTATATTCATGTTGGCGCAATTAATGATGTCTCTCAGGGAGGGAAATCTCAATATGCTTGGGTTAATGATAGTCTTGAACCATATGTGTGTGTACATGTGGGTTTTCGAATCAACGTTACGATCGACCATACACTAGGCTTAGCCACCAAATTGGCCCGAAGGGTTACGAATAGAGATTGCTATTATAACAAACTAGGGATAGAAATTTTGCAACCCTAGAGCCATCGATAAGTTTCTTCAACTCCTTTGATCAGTAGATATTTCAATCGGTAGATATGAAGGGAGGTTGGAAGGTGCGGGGGTAAGACATGGGAAACTATGTAATCCGAGTGCGGAAGATTTATCATCTGCCCATCCTTATGTTCCGCACAATCACGAGGATATAGTTCCATATATATACATTAAAATAGATGCTCTATGGGTGGGCAACCCTAATTTCAATGAGGCTCATGCCCTCCAATTGCATACCAGGACATTTGCATCATGGTTGTGGGAATGTGTTGATGTCGACGAATATCCATTGAAGATTAAATGGTTGGCTCGTAAAATATTTGAGGAGCTCTTTCATATGTTGGCTATGACATCAATGGGTTCATTTTTTCCACAAAATAATGAATGATAAGAGTGAAACTCAAAAAACTGGAGTTTCTCTTTTCTCCGAAGCATTGCACGTTGGAAGTGGGGGTGATGAAAATCTGCAGTATGCCCTTAAGTACTACTTTGACACAATTTCTAAAATTTGGGAGCTTGACTATGTTAGTATGCGTGTTTCGGTTTTTATATGTTAGTGGGTTGATATTAACAACGAGCAGCGCGTCGAGGATTTGGGTTTCACCCTAGTCGATAGAAGTCGGGTAGGATGGAAGAACCACCCCTTTATATTGGCGTCTCAAGCGCACCAGGTTTTCAATGTCAGGGATCATGTTGGTTCTAGGTGGGAGATTGTTGTCGAAGGGAAATGTGCTTTTGTTGAAGAAAATGACTTAGAGGAAATAATTGGTATCGGATGCCATACAGCGAGTTATGGATCTGAAGAAGTTGTGTTGCTCAAGGAGGATGATCGTATTCCTCATAGTTTCGTGAGTCTTAATGACCATGATGAAGGAATGTGGATAGATGGTAAGGAAAAGATCACACGTAGAAGCGAAAGTCAAAGAAAGTGGTGACCAAGAAAATGAAATATAAGTAGTAAGTTATTTGATATCAAATGTTAGCTTGGAGGGTTTAGAGATTTCATAACCTAGTATGGTTTGTAAAATTTTGATGAAATTCTTTTTTGATTGAAAGTCATTGAAATTTCCAAGTTCGAAAAACCGATTCGGCTCTTCACAAGTTAGCCACAAATGGTTCCCAAGTCCGGAATCAATATTTTGGCAAAAAAATAGGCACTTCTAAATTTCCTGATTCAGGTAAAAAAAAGACACGAGCTCGGAAACTTATTAGTCCCTTCTGGTACAAAACCAATGTCGAGTTTCCGAGCTCGAAAAATGCTTAGTACCTTTTGATACAAAACAATTGATATCTTTCCTAGGTTGGAAAGACATCTTACCAATGCATATAAAAAACAAGAAGGTTTTCCGAACTTGGAAAACAATCTTGTATTCATGTAAATTTCATACTTCAGCATGAAATTCACTAAAAGGCCAACCTATTAGTGAATACTTCAGCATGAATTAATGAATACATCCATCAAACAAGTAACAATAAAAAATTGACAATTCAATATCATTAGCTTAGCCAACATCTTCATGTGAAAATAATGTTCGAATATCTTCATGACATGTAAAATCCGAAATGTGAAAATAGACGCGAAACTAGACGCAAAATCAAAATTCTAGCAACAACACATCCATATATTTTCCAAAATCTACTACTCTAGCATTCTAACATTGCTAGATTATGCCCCCTTCATCTTGGCCCGCAATGTCTTCTTGAGCTCCTTGACGAACATTCCCGTCTCCCATGCCATGATCACCATCACCATCATCATCATCTTCAATCTCTGAGAAGACCGACTCGAAGTTAGTATACCCTTCATCTTTGCTCAACTCTAAATGAGAGCCTTGGTATTCTATGAATGCGACATGTTGTGAATGAGTGTGGGTCAACATATCTTGCGTCTCGGTCATATTCGTACGCATGCAGTTAAAGTATTTGCTTAATTGAGCCCTCTAACCACTTCTTGTAGCTGTCATTTAATATTCAGCCGTTAATTTTCATATCGTAGTTTCTTATGTCTATTAATTGAACTATTTAACTCTTACCTGAGCTGGATGACTACCATTTCTGCTTCTGCTTCTCGAGCCTACTTCTCAATCTTAACCTTTTAATCGGGTAATGTATGGAAGCACCACTTACCGCTAAAGTCTTGTTCGAGCCCTTTGTGTTGGAACCAATTCTTGTCATAGTATTCCATACAAAGAGCTTTATCCTTTGGAATTATGCTCGTCTTCCTCAACATGGCAGTTCTCAAGCCACCATAGGGAAGATCATTCTTCTTTTTCTGCACGACGTTAAACAAGAACGAAATGATGGCAAAGCCGGTGTTTATCTTCTACCCTCCATGATGTAGTAAAACATCATGAGGTTTGCTATAGTCGGCTCGCTAGTATGGTCACCTTTTGGGAAAACATTAAGGCATATCCATTCATAGACGAGACTTTGATCTACGGTCAAGACACCAATATTAAAACTATCTGCCTTCCCCGTACTAGATCCTAATCTCTTGAAGTTTTTTTTTTTGCCATAGCAATGGACAAAGGGGAGTAGCGTCACTTACACCCGGCCAAACATGTGTAGGATAGATATCGAGGGAACCGTTGGGGACATCAGCCTTAATTTCTTGGGGGAGGCATAGGGGCAACCTAGGGCAGCATTTACTGTATATATAGTCACAGACAAATCTTTCCCATTGACTCTAGTTATATATCAGTTGTTCATACTTTGGCCTAAATTTACATAAAATCGTATCACTTCATTGACGTGAACGGGCTCATCCATACACAATAGTTTATCTAAATATTGGGTATTGAAATGTGCTAGCAAATACTCGAGCCCTTAACTTTCAACATTCGATGCTAATATAGCCTTAGAATTGATAACTTTTTTCTTTGAAAATTCAACATACCTTTGCTTGGCCGCCTCATTGAAAAAATTTCTACATTTACCAATCTCCGTAGTAGAGCGATGACTGCGATCGGTATTCTTCGACCTCCGACCTGAGCTCTTATGACTCATTTTCAATGTTTGGGAGATGTTTCTGGATTTTTGAAATTTGGGGGTTTGAAAGACGATGTTTTGAATGTGTTTGGGGGTTTTGTTGAACATCTTCCAGTTATCTCTTTTTTTAACTTGAAAAGGGTTTCCGAACTCGAAAACCCATCTTCTCTATATTATTAAAGAGATGATATGTTCCTGAGTCCGGAAACATATATTGGGTCTATTTTCGAGCTTGGAAACCCTTACAGTGGGGAAAAATAGGCATAAAGAGTTTCAAATTGGCATTTACTACCCATTTGAAAAAACCCGCCTTTCCTACTTCTCCCCCCTCGAAAAAAGAACCCCAAACAAAACCCATAATTCCATTTCAACACCAATCTCCCATATAAGCTTGTAATAATTTGAGATATGTCATCCATCTTAGTTTTTTTCTATTCCAATTTCCTACTTACATTATTCATTTTTACAACAGTTTAGCTCATATGAAGGTATGAACTATGATGGAGTATTTCGTACCTTTTGATTGATAAAATAGGTAAATATACTCTTCCATGTGTGCTAGGGTTTGCATTAATGATCAAACTCAAATATTTTTAGGTTCATGCCTTATAGGGTTTGCATTATGTGATTCATGTGAGTTCTATTTAAAGTTGGATTTGATATTAAATATAAGTTTTATATAAGTGTGTTTAAATGCTAGTAGTCGCACCTACGTTATATCTTCATTGGCGAGAGTTTCGTCCAACATATGTTGTTACATATTATGACCTTTTTAAATATTACTAACTTATTAGTGTTCGAGATTAAGTTTTTTTGGTATCTCCGTAAATGTAGCACTCAAAATGGCAACTAGGAAACGCACTCAGGACGATGTGTCACAGTCCAAAAATGTCAATCCCCCAACACCGGATACAACATGGTATAAGCATGACGGTATGGGGGATGTAGGAAAACAAAAAACTCATTGTAGAGCCTTGGAGCTTAGAATGGCTAGGAAAGATTTAAAATCGTTTATTTTTTACAAGTGGGGCAACTGTGTGTCGGGGCAACGTGCCAAGTGGTCGAGTTGGGTGACGAAGGTTGGTAGAACAAGAGTAGATATCCGCTATAATTCTTGGCATGATGTCCAAAAATATTACGAAGACACTTGCTGGATGGAATGTAAGGTAGCTTTAGTGAAATTGTTTTCCTTGATTTTTCATCTACAAGTTTCCTCTATGTGTAAACCCAACCTCATATCCTTATGTTGCGTAATCCTTGTAGAGGCCTTTTAAAATCGAACCAAAAGATGGGGGTGCTTTGTAAAAGAATGCTATGTTCATGATGTCCAAGAGTTGGCGTGGACATAAGTACACGTTGTCAAGTGACTACATATTTTTTGATAAGAAAGGTGATCACCCATGTGTAATTTATTATATTTTTCTTAGTTCAGTATTTTTAGGAGGTCAACACTATACTCTTTTTCCCACTGGTTTTTTTTAATGAGGTAGTGTGCTCATATTTAGAATTATTTTTGAAATATTGTAATTTAAGAGTTTTGATTTGATTAGAATTAGATTTGGTAGGTTTAGA
>JAULKM010089209.1:0-11305 GCA_032355605.1 Rubia tinctorum
GAAAATCCCTCTTCTTTGTGGATGACCCCGACTTGCCAACTATCTACTTAGTTGTATTTAGTGAGCATATTGGGCTTGAAGCGTATTCGATAACACTTCCCTGTAGATAAGAAATAGATAAGGGGATAGTGGATCTCCTTGTCTTATTTCTCTTTTCGGTTTGAGACTTCCAAATCTTTTTCCATTTAGCATGAAGGAAAATTCAACTGAGGTTATACATCTCTGAATGAGATTCATGAACCCCGGCTGGAAGCCCATATTTTATAAGATTTTTAGCAAGAATGGGCACTCAACTCTGTCAAATGAGATGACTCCAGCTAGTATACTTGTAATATATAATGAGATGACTTTCTGTGAGACTTTAGGCAATTCTTTCCCATTCCTCTTCACATTTCCTTTCTCTTGGGAAAAGGTCCCAATGGGAAATATGAAGAAAAATGAGAAACAATTGTAAACAAATCCATACCTAAATTTAGTCTGACTAAAACAAGACTTTTTGATATTATAATATATCGAAAGGTTTAAAAATTATTATTATATTTTATTAATAATTAATAATTTCTGAATAGATTAATTTATTTAAATTATTCATTTATATAATTCTTCTTGGATGGATAAACTTAAAAACTAAACTACATGAGCAACTAATTACATTGGAGAAAAAGTACATAAGTCTCCACAGATGAGAAAAACAGATAAATATTATAAAGGTGGTTTGCATACATTTGAACAAACCTTCAGATGCATCATAATAGGATTTAGACAATCTGCATGAATATCATGATGTGTAAACTAAGAAAAAATAATGAAAATGGCAGGACTCGGGTACAGAATAAATTTTCACAACTGTAAACAATTTCCATGTAAATATGGTAAGTGTGAGATTACCAGCAACAATAGAGATGTACACGTCCTTGTACCTAGCAACAACGATGCTCACAAGCCTTAAACACTTTATGATTTAGCAGCAGAGTGGTGATAATTTAAAATATTATTCTTGTTCAAGAACATAAATTATATGTAGTATAAAAAACATTAAAACATGCAATTTATAATTCTCATTTCATAGTACAGACACAACAAAACAAAACAACACTTTTATTGTAAAGCAAATTTTAGAAAAAGAAAATGATTTTGGAAAATGGAGTGCAACCCCTACGGCTTGAGAAAACATAGAGTCTTGAATCTCCCTTCAGCCCATTTTCAGCTTCAAACATCCTTACTGTGTGACCGTGGGTTTTCTTAAATCTTGAGAATGTACAGCATATGTGAAAAAGAAGATGTTAGCTGGAATAGAAAGTGCTAATGGCAGATGATCTCAATTTTTTATCAATGTGTTACTCAAATGACTTGG
Organism: Rubia tinctorum; assembly: GCA_032355605.1. Classification (NCBI taxonomy): domain Eukaryota; kingdom Viridiplantae; phylum Streptophyta; class Magnoliopsida; order Gentianales; family Rubiaceae; genus Rubia; species Rubia tinctorum. Next base: position 1,355 of record JAULKM010089209.1, read on the forward strand.
AGAAATAAACATTGTCTTAACTTATATTGTGAAAGAATAACTTGAGCATATGGTTGATGATTTTTTTTTTTTATAAAAAAACATCTTCTCATCTCCAGTTTAATGAGAAAGAAAGAACTCACTTTCAGAAGCAGCAAATCCATGAGTGAATCACCAACCAGTGTACTGACACAACTTACTCATGCAGCCTCAGTCGTTTAAAGAACACCAAAAAAGAAATCCAGGGGCTCAGTGCACGAACAGAACAATAGGCTCTCCTTTTATGTACTGCGAGAATGATTCACTTCAAGATTTAATCATCTAGTCCCAAGAAAACAAAGATTGAGGAAAAATTTACCGACAGACTGAAGAAAAAAGGTGATTCAGATAAAAATTCTGTACCTTCCCATCCAGAATATCAGGTTCACCATTAACCCGACAAGGATTCCAAAATTCTAGCTCGGCCAACCTTCCTTGTCCCTTACAATGGGCAATCAACATTGAAAAGTAATAAATGATTAGAAGAATTCATACTCCGAACATTTTAAATTCCAATTCGCTCTCATAGTATGTTCTTAACATTAAAATTGTGCGATTGATATAACAACTAGAAACTGAATTTGCTCTAAGCTGACATACCATACCAAATTCTTGGGTAAGCATGCCTTTGTGAGAAATTTATACCTTTTTCCAAATTTAGCACGGAAGGTTGTCTGCAAAACCAAAGCTCACACTCAGAAAAAACTTTTAACTAATTTCAGACAAACAATATCGGGGAGGGTCAAATATACATAAATCCTCAACTAAAAAGAGGAAAGTTGTATGTGACTGTTATGTACTCAACTCAGTCGCTCTCTAGAATTGTTAAAGAAGCAAAGCTAAATAAGAAAGTTGGCGATATATAGTCTTTCAACAACTAAGGCTCTATCTTACAATGGTTGGCTAAATGTTCATATCCCGTTATTGTGTTTAGAAAAAGACAGATACGATACCTATCACCATCAGAACACAATCGTAAGAATTACCTCAAGTTCATATTTGAGTCCAGCTTTGCAGTAGTGTTTGCCTCCACAATCTTTACAATATCTTTGTTCACAAAATAGTTTAAGGAGTCCAGATGCTTGCATTATACTTCACCAATCCTCTCACCTTAAAAACCAAGAAAACATACAATAGCAATAGCAATAGCAATAGTAGTACTCCAAGCAATGGTAGAACTTGTCCATGACAGACTTCACAGGGGCTGCGAGCAATTGTTTGTTACCACTGTCATCTGGGTTTGGTTATGCATCTTAAACATGTTTATACATTGTTGAACCATCACGATCCAGCATCAACACCCTCAACAAAATCGAATCCAAATCTCCCATTTCTTCTCCCCCACAACGATTCGTCACATTCTTATTCAGTTACACTAGCACCACTTGCTTCACAATCATCCTGTCACACAAACATTCATGAATAAAAAAAATTCAACATCCAATCAACAATTTTCAATTTCACCCAAAAGGGGAGAAAAAATAAAGGAAAGAAAGGAAGAAAGACCAAGACCAAAGACACAATTTTTCGTACCTCCTAGTAGATTTGACATTGAGTAGGTTGAATAACTTGTTGAAAAGATTATTTCGAACAGTGTTCCAACATCAATCAACCCCTCTAATTGGGACCACAACAAAACCTGAAATTCAGCAAACATTAAGCACTCTCGTGGCAAAACAACCACCACGATTTCGGGACTCGTGCATGAGGAACAGAACTGAAGAAATATAGCGTGCCAGCAACATCAAAACATCGTTGTTTTGCACTGCTACCATCACGCGAAGATGAAAACACTTACCAAGGGGAAGGGTGGAGATGGTGACAACGAGGCAACATCCATCGTAGTCTCTAAAAAACAGAAGAGAGATATGTTGACTGAAGGGCAAAGTCTCGAATGAGAAGAAAAAGTAAAAGTCCATGAAATTACTTCTCTACCCTGAATGACCATTTGTGTCAACGTATGGAAGGATTTTTTTTAAGTTTACTAGCGGAGTACCATTGCGTGTTGCGCGATATTATTAATTAAAATATTATGATTAAGTTTTATGTACATTATGTGTCTTACATTTAAATTGAAAATAGAGTTTATTTAAAGTTTTAAAGTTTAGTCATCTAAGTTATGAAGTGAAATACTTAATTTTGTTAGAAATCATTAAATATTGAAAACAATATTTTAATAAAATTTCATTCAATTTTTTTAAAAAGTAATTATTTATATGTTGAGATTCTTTTTAAAATGTTATCATAATTATGTGTATCTCATGGAAATAAATAAAAGTTAATATAAAATGATCTTATTAGTCTCACTAATTATAAAATGTCCTTATTTAACAGTTAGCCGGTCAAAAACAAAACTTTGCATATATAATAAATAAATAATATGTATACATGTTTCTACCAAAAGTACTCTATCATTGTATAAAAAATCTGAACATTTTGTTCTTTCAAATTATGTATTTCTTTGAATTTTCTTTTGTGATATATATAGATATAGTAGGAGATATTACAGTTTTAAATATATCATTAGAAGTTATATATTTTAACAAGTTATGATTGATTATACATAGTAATGAATTAAAATCAGTAACATATTATAATATTAGCATGTTATTTTAGAGAACTTGTGTTTAAGTTAGTCAAACTGACTTGAATATCCCCGATTGACAGCACCAAGCAAACAATTTCTATTGTGCAAAGACTTGGGTGAGACCGGCCGTGAATGTTATATACTATACAAAGACTTGTTTTAGAAATTTTAGGGAGACTAGGGCCATATAACATTCAAGTCATTTGTATAATATACCAGGCCGGTTTTAGAGGTCTCACCATAACGACCTAAAATGTATTCTCTGTAGTTCCGGCCGTGAATGTTATATATCAATCGTTTACTGTGTGTTTGTGCCCTCTGTTTTCTTATATTGCAGATATTTTGTTATTATGACAAAATTGAAGGGATCGAAAGAAGCTAGAGTTGATAAGGATGAATCAATTGTAGATGAAGGTGTTCATACTTCATCGACTGTTAATTTGAAAGGTGTTCTTCTAATTTTTAGTTCATTCGTGTATGATTTAGGGGTTTTGTGTTGTTTCGCTATTTTATTGATGAATTATTTAATGTGTTCTTCGTTCTTAGCGATGTTGCTATGTTTTTGTTTAATTTTTGCTCAATTTTTTAGTACATGTATACTTGATACTAGTTCACCTATTGAGCTCTGCCGATAATTTGTCTCCAGCTGAAATATTAAGATGTCCTCTCGCGTTATTGCTTCTATTGCCCCTGCCTTGCAAACTTTGGAATGACTGAGGTCACACTTTTGGAGTGAAGAACTAGTGATCACTATAATGCATAACTAAGGGGTCTCCGGGCATTTCTTCTTTGCTCAGTAATTTTCAGGAATAATGAGGACAACAATGACGGTGAATTAACAAGATCTAAGATCCTGATGGAAAAGATAAGGGTTCTCAGAAGATTTCTGCTATGTTCATCAAACTTGACAAACAATGTGGAGCCGGGGACTGGAAAAAAACAATGACCATGCAGACAAAAATCAGGGATCTCTTCTAGTACGGATCGAAGGTGTTGTTTTTTAATTTCATGTGGTTTTTCGTAGAGATTTTCTTTCTTGTCTTTCTAAAACTTTTGCGGAATTGGAACTTTTGAGGAAGATATAGATAAATGGTACACAATTTTGTCAAAAAAGTTCACCTATTAAGCTTGTAAAACAAAATGTTCTTGTGGGACCGTCATTATTATGTTTCTGCACTTGTAGAATTTATCGTTTCTTGTTATGTTTAGCTATCAAATTGGTTTTTTTGTTGGTTTATGTTTGGTAAATGCAATCAAGGCTCCTTATATTTATCCACATGTTTGATTTTGCTCTGTTTGATGTTTCTATCGACAAATATGACTGGTTATTTAAACTTCTCAACAAGATTTTCGAAAAGTACTACCTGCATTCCACCAGTATTGCTCTGTTTGTAATACTTTAGTAGTCATGTTTCTAGTTTTACAAACCCTATTATTCGACTATAAAACTATTGAGCAGTTTTAGATGCAACTTGCAACCGAGTGAAGGTGTTACTGAAGAAACTCAGATTCAGCCGGATGACTTTGAAGATTCACAAGAGTTTTGAAATAACAAATTATGTGTTATAGTTGATGAATGTTTCAACAATTTTAGGAGAAGACACAGACCAATCTATCCTGACTTTTAACTTATTTACTGAATGTGAATTGGATGGCCTAGAAGGAGCATCCAAAGCTGTGCAAACACCCCAAATTCAGCCGGATGACTTTGAATATTCACACGAGTTTTGATATGACAAATAATGTGCTATGGTTGATGAATGTGTCAACAATTGGAGGAGAAGGACACAAAACCAACCTATCTTGACTTTTAACTTGTTTACTGAAGGTGAATTGGATGGCCTAGAAGGATCATCCACAATTGTGTAAATACCTTCCCCCCCCCCCCTCCTCAACCCAACCCAACAATAAGGAGTTCAACATATTTGCAAGAACTTGTAATTCAAAAATAGATTGAGTTTGTGGTGTGATTTGAATATTTAATTTTGTTATATTTGAACGATGAATTATTTAATTTTTTTATGATTATGAATGTGTAATGTGGTAGGTTGTTAAATTGGTTTTTTCATAACTAGATTAAACTTGTAATTTTTATGATGATTCTAGTATTACTCTGTTTTGAAGTTTATCTCTTTAATTCCATTTTTTATCTTTAGTTTGTTATTAAAGTTTAATAGTTTGTCTAGCAATGATTTTTTGGGTGTTTAAATTTTTCTTTGCCAAATTTACAATTTTTTCTGATTATTACTTCATGTATCGTTCTTTTTATAGTCTTGTGTTCTTTAGGTATATAGTTTAGTTATTAGGTATTTTATTTGATTACTTAGTTACTTAGTTCAAACATTAGAAAACTTCTAGTAATGTGTTGTGGTTTACTTTTCGACTCTCGTATTTTAATTTAGTTATTCTAACATTAGTTCATGTATATTTTCATTTAGTTTATTTGTTTGAGTCATTAGTTTCAAACAGTGGTTGCTTGGTTTATATTTGTTTGAAAGAATTTTATTTAATTAATCTGCATTTGTTAGTTCAAGTGTTTAAAGCAATTAAAGCGTAATTTAAATGATTAGTCTCAGAATTTAAGTTAAAGGTACAAAATAAATATATAAATACAACGTCAAATTGAATCTCATAGGTCTAGAATTGTTGCTTTAGTGTCTTTGTACCAAAAAACTCCATTGTTATTTATTTCTTTCTTTGCTTACATCCTTCAATTATCTTGTTTCTTCCTTCTGTCTTTGTGGGAGATAGATCTTGGATTGTTGGCGGTTTTGTGATGGAAAACTCTGCTACAATACTTGAATTTTCATGTTCCTTTGTAGTTTTGAGACAATAATTTCAATAGGTCGCTCAAATTGGTGTCAAAAATTGGTCCTGCAAATATGTATCCTTTCAGTAACTCATTACATCAACTATTGTTTTATTAGTTAATGTATTTTACTATTTACTTCGGCCTTCATAAACAGTTATTTATTTATGACAAATATGTACATAGAGGTACAATACCAAAAATATTTTGAAAAAAAAATCCAACTAATCAAATTTCAGACCTTCACCATCACAATACATCATGTATTTATTGAGTTAAATCGTGTATTTAACATATTACTTCTTAGGTTACAGTAAATTTAAAACACAAAATATTCTTAACAAAATGCATGCAATTGAATTCTAAATATTAACGAATCGTCTAACAAAGTTCAATCATTTTACTTCATGTGTTAATGCATGTACATCAATTATTTAATATGTTACTTTATACGTTCCATAAAATTTTAAAAAACATAATTTTTTCCAAAAAATGCATATAGCCAAATTCCATACTTTGACAAATTATCCATCACAATAATAATATCACGTTACTTTATGTGTTCATGCAGTTACATCCACTATTCATCATATTACTTCATACGCTTCAGCAAATTAAAAAAACACATAAATTTCATCAACAAATTGCATATAGCCAAATTGCAGACCTTGAGGAGCTATGATATAAATTTTCTTGCGAATACTCTGAATTGCGGAGTTAAAATCCTTGACCGAATGAAGGGATCTGCAAACCTTCACTAGATCGCACGAACTGATCACCAACTAGCCCTTAAGATTGATGTTCAGCTCAAAAATCTGCTCGCTAACTAAGCCCGCAGGATTAACTCACAAATAGCACAAAGCATATTGATACTTAATTAACCTGCAAGATTAAGCAACAATGAAAAATTGCTCGCAAGCAAAGAGTATAAACTCGAAAATCTGAATTTTTAAATGATAATAATGTGTGAAATTTCGTGGATTGCCTCCCTTATTTATAGGGTATAAATTGGCCACTCAAAAATAGAAACAGAGCGGGATTTGGTAATTCTCGTTAGAAACTGAAAGAACTATGACAGATTTAAGAAGGTAAAACCATATCTAACTAAAATAAAATGAGTATATATGGATGGAATTTATTCAAGCTAATCTTAAATAAATAATGTCTTATCTAATTTTAACAAATCTAATTCTATCCAAATCAAAGATAAATATGTTAAACCCTAATTAAAATATTACCAAAACTCTTCTAATCCAACATGGCCGAGTTTATGGCTTCATTAATAATAATAAAAGTAAAAAATGATCACACTGCCTCATTAAAAAACCTAGTGGAAAAAAGAGTATAGTGTTGATCTCCTAAAAATGTTAAACTAAGAAAACAATAATAAATAACATTATTGACATTGTATCAAACTATCCAGAAGAATAATATCACGTTAGTTCACGTGTTCATGCAGTTACATCCAGTGTTCATAATATTACTTCATACGTTTCAGCAAATTAAAAAATACCAAAATTTTCTCAAAAATTGCATATAGCCAAATTTCAGACCATGGGGAATTATCCATCATAATAATACCATGTTACTTCGTGTGCTCATGCAGTTACATTCAGTGTTCATCATATTACTTCATACATTTCAGCAAATAAAAGAACGCCTAAATTTTCTCAAAAAATTGCATGTAGCTAATTTCATACCTTTAGGAATTATCCATCATAATAATATCATCTTACTTCAAGTGCTCATGCAGTTACATCTAGTGTTCATCATATTACTTCATAAGTTTCAGTAAAAAAAATTTAAAAAAAAGCACCTAAATTTTCTCAAAAAATTGAATATATAGCCAAATTTTAGACCTTAAGGAATTATTCAGAAGAATAACATTACGTTGCTTCATGTGTTCATGCGCTTACATCCAATGTTCATCATATTATTTCATACGTTTTAGCAAATTAAAAAAACACCTGAATTTTTCCAACAAATTGCATATAACCAAATTTCAAACCTTAGGGAGTTGTCCATCATAATAATATCACGTTACTTCATGTGTTCATGCAGTTACATCCAGTGTTCATCATATTACTTCATATGTTTCAGCAAATTTTTAAAAAAAAAACCTACATTTTCTCCACAACATGCATATAACTGAATTCCAGATCTCGAAAATAAAAATTCACAATATAAAAATGTTATTTCATGTGTTCATTCAATTACTTCATGCGTTTAACCATATATACGCAATCAAAACCAAACTTGTACGTAAACTTGTTGAATTTTCAGATTGAACATATTCGTTGCTTTCTCCCTCATACAAAACAACTTCATTGCATTGAATTTTTTCGTTTTCCATAGTTTATAACAGCAACATCTTAGATCGTAGATTTCATCCGTTAATTTCATATAATTGAGATTTCAACCATAAAATTAAGATTTACAACCGTAAATTACATATTACCTTGATTATTCATCTTCAAAGATCCTAGAAGCTTTCAACTCTGCTCTCCTTTGATCTTTCCGTCGCAAAATTCACCAATTTCGAAGTTAAAATATGATTTCTTCAAATTTGCAATTTTTGCAGATTTTTCTTTCGGAGCTCGATCGCAAATCTGAACCGCCGATTTGCAGAGCTTTGATTGCCGATTGCAAAACTTGAATTCGGTGTTTAGCAGCTTGAATTCGGATTGAGTTTGAGGAAGAATGTAATTCCTTGTTTTTTGGGAGGAAAGAGATCTGACAATTATTTGGAAGGAGATAGAAATTTAAATTTGATCTATTTTTGTTATAAATCGTTGCCCCATTTTCAGCCTATTTTCCTATTTTATAATCATGTCTTATATTTTCATGTCCATTATTATTGTTGCGGCCTGGTCCCTCGGATCACCATTTCGAGTTTCTCTCTTCTATTATACGGTACTTGGATTATTGGGAGATAAACCTCGACTGCGCCGTCATCCGTCGTTGCTCTCTCGGGCAGCCCGGAGCGCCACATTCGTACGTTCGCATCCCGCAAGCTGGCATCGCTCCGTCCGTCTTTTCCGGCTTCCATTTTTTCTGTCGTCAGCTCGCCAGCGGTATCAGGCGCTGACCTCTGTCATCCCCGGCCTGTCCATTGATCGATTGCCACCGCAGCTTGTGTGTTTGTCATAGCTCTGGGATTCTGTATACAGACAGCTGACGGTATGCCTCTCTCTTAACCTCAGTGATCAGTAGCTTGCTTACTAGTTACTATGGTATTGTGCGATTTTCAGCACTTTGATTGTTTGAATTTCTATTTTTTTCCTGCAGAGTATAGGCCTTTTTTAAGCTTCAAACTTTGTCTCATAGTAGTCATTATAATGTTCAAAAACCCAAAACCCATGTACCATGTCTGCAGAAAGGGTGCTAACAGTTAAGAATTGATAAACTTGCTCATCTATGATCAAATCCCTAGTGGGATTCATGATCTCAGAACTTGGAACAAATGCGTTTAAGTAAACTCAAATGGTCCTGAACTACACTATAATGTGTTTTCTTTCCCACCCACTGTTATTCTTTAAACTTGTTCATCCATTGAGCCACTAAAAATCCTTACCAAAAGGTAAGATTTTTAGTTTGATTGATTGCATCAAGAAACCTTTGATGCAGTAAGGTCTTCATTTGTTTCTTGGCATAAAACCAGGGAAGTGCTAGCTTTGCGTCTTTGGCATGAAGGGCAAACTCTTTAGTTATATGCAACACTTGTCTAATATTTTTTTCTTTGATAAAATAGATGTATTATTAGGGTTGGTTATCATATCTGCTTTCTTTTGAGTTAGTAAGCTGAACTGTTTTGGTTTCTGTCTCTCACACACTAACATTTAACTACTTTGTTGGAGGATGCTGTAAGACTAGGACTACTTTTGAGTAATCGTTCTTCCAAGCATTATTAAGTTCTCTTTTTCTTGATGGTTCCAGGACTTTCTTGCTGGCAGCATAGCTTACGCTATGGAAGAAGAACAGAGTGTTCTGGATAGTGTCTTTGAAGATGAGAATTTTGAAGATGTTGAGATGGTTGATGTAGAAGAGGGAGAGTTGTATGAACATGATCCAAAAGTTGAAAATGGAGAAAATAATTCCGATGCTGGTGTTAAAGTTGTTAGTGGAGAAAATATTTCTGGTGCTGATGTGAAGGTTCTAAGTGCAGAACGTGCCACTGCTAATCCTGGTCAAAGGAAAAATAAAAATAAAAACAAGAACAAGAACAAAAAGAGGAGAGGTAATTCTGGTCCTAATATTACCGATATGAGCAGGTACTCTCCTGCTCAAAGCACTCCTTCACGTTAGGTTATATTATACTTTTCCCTCATATTCACTCTTGGTTCCTGAATTAATTTATGATGCATTGTCTTAATATTATTTGATGCTTTGGAGAAAATTGTACTTCTTTCATCTCCAAGGGTAAGAAGCCATTCTCTTTGGATGCTATCCAAAAAAAATCGTATGCTTCTTTGGGTACTTCTTGTGTGCTGTATTAGGAATGATCAGGATCAGGTTCTTGTTAACACTAGTCCTGTAA
>JAULKM010089229.1:0-11305 GCA_032355605.1 Rubia tinctorum
GTTATACTCATTGCTTGCGAGCGTCTTCATTGTTGCTTAATCATGCGGGTTAATTAAGTATCAATAACCTTGTGAACTAATCCAGCAGGCTAGTTAGTGAGCAAGCCGAAATTAGATTACCCCGATGGCTAGAGTCTGAATTTCGTGCGGCATAAGTAGGGTTTGCGAAATCCCTATTGTTAACAAAGATCTAGAATTCCGCAATCCAGAGTCTTCGCAAGGAGATTCATATCAGTTGGTATCAGAGCAAAGCAAAAGTTTTCACGGCCATCATATCTGTATTTTATTTTTGAAAATAAAAAAAATCGGATATCATCTTAAAACTTCCACCGCTGCCAGACAACAATCGCCGCCGCCGCAGCTCAAGTCTAGTTCCGATCGCCTCTCAGCATCTACGATGATCCTGCCGCTGCACCACCATTCTCTTCATTGTCTCCGTAAGACCTCAAGAATTCTTCCGTTTTTCTCATCGATCGGTTTCAGCCATAGATCCGCCACTCTATTGCCATCAGTCACAGCTCCGTCCGTAGCCGATCTACTTCATATGCTAGTTCAACTTGATGGACGGGAGGGACCTCAGGCGAATTCAGTTTTCCGTTCGGCATCTCGACAGACTCCTTATTCTTTCCCTTCCAAGCGACACCAGATCCGGCCAACAGCTCATCCCAGATCTGCGAATCGGCTCCAGCCAGAACTGTGCAAAAGAAAAATCTCAGTGAAAAAGGAGACCAGTTCAGCGCGTGTAACGCACGCTCGATCCAGCTAGAGGGACACGTGAATTCACGAGCATCAATTACATGCGCGAGACAACCAGCCAACCTCCTCATCTCGCAATTTGTTCATCATCTCATGAGTTAGTCCAATTTATAGCGAGTTATTTAATTTTCTTTCCTGGAGTTCCTCTCGAGTTGAAGGAGTTTTTGCCACATCAGCACTCCGGTCACTGCCTAGTCATCGAGTCACCATTTATTATCATGACTTCGCAGGGATGGCGTGGGACGTATATCTACATTTATTTTTGAAGATCATTCTTGTTTCGAGGACTAAATTTTTCGACCAAGGAGGGAATGATAAGATGTCAAAAATGTCATTTATTATATTTTGTCTTAGTTTAGTATTTTTAGTAGTTTGACACTATACACGTTTTCCCACTGAGGTTTTTAATGAGGTGGTGTGCTCATAATTAGAATTAATTTTAAAATACTGTAATTTTGGATTTTGGATTTGTTTAGAATTAGATTTGGTAAGATTAGATAAGATAATATTTTTCATGGTTACTTGAAGAAGAATTCGAGTAGATGACCATTTATTTTAGGAGTTCTAGTTAGATATGGTTTTAGTTTCTTAAAGATGTAATACTTCGATTTAGTTTCCAATTGCATTTAGGGTTTTGTAGCTCTAAATCCACCCTATAAAAGGAGGGGGATGGCCGAGATTTGTATCATCTTTTATCAATCAAATATTCAGAATTTTAAGTTATACTCATTGTTTGCGAGTGTCTTCATTGTTGCTTAATGCTCAAGTTAATTAAGTATCAATAATCTTGTGAACTAATCATGCAGGCTAGTTAGTGAGAAAGTTGAAATTAGATTACCCCGAGGGCTAGAGTCTGAATTTTGTGCGGCATAATTAGGGTTTGAAAAATCCCTATTTTTGTCAAAGATCTAAAATTCCGCAATCCAGTGTCTTCACGAGGAGATTCAGTCCAGTGTCTAAAATTCCACAATCCAGTGTCTAAAATTCCGCAATCGAGTCATTTTAAAGGAGGTTTTAAATTGATTAAAGGCGGTTATGCTTTTAATGAAAATTGATTAAATACGGTTCTATTGTAAAACCACCTTTAATGGTGCCTTTGTTGGACCAGTTAACCCAATATATATATACACACGTGTGTACATATATTCATATATATGTATATATGTATATATATAGATATCTTCCCAGCTCCTTAGTTTTTTTTCCCACTACCCAATTCATTGGGTTCTTCTGCTCTTACCCTCACGACTCTCTCCTCCCCCAACCTCCTTTCTCCCGCTGCTCAGCCTCCCTCCTCATGCCTCAGTCCTCCACTTCTCATCTCTGTGGCGTCGAAGTTGTGTTGTCGTTGAAGCCCCCTTCTGTTAAAGCCCACCGCTGCATGCCTTCGCGGTGCTACCACATTTACGCCTTCTTGTTGTGTTGTTGTTGTTAGGCTTAGAGATCGCATTCGAGGCGTTGTTCATCGTTGAAGCCACCGCCGCTTGCCTCAGATGTTGCTTCGTCTGTTGTTGCTTTTAAACAGTGTTGGTGTTGTTGCTCCGGATCTACCTTTTAACTTGTGTTGCTCCGGATCTAAGTGTGCTTCGTTGCCGGAAACCCAACTTTTTTTAAAGCTCAGAAATAAGTTTCGAGTTTGGAACCTATTTCGTACTCTTATTAAAGGTAGTTTTTGAACCGCATTTAATCGGAATCGATTAAGGCAAGGAAAGAGAAGACACATGCTCTAATCAGATATAACCACCTTTAATATATAAAAAAATCACTAGAGAAATGTCATAAGAAATTAATCAATATGTATCGGAGATTAAAGGTGATACATGAATTTGGATGAGACAATAATAAAACGACAAATGATATATAAGATACATTCTGTAATTTTTAAAACTTTATTTAGGGGTCACGTATAAGTCTTTTTATAGCAGTGAAGATTCATGTGTGTTTTTTATGATCTTATAATTGGACATTAATCCATTTTTAACACATTAATCCATCTATTCCTCACCTAATTGGAGCCATTCCTTATCCCTAAACTGCATGGTTTTGTACCCACGTACGAGAAATTTCCCTAGAAAGTGGCTACTTTATTAGCATGAACTATGATTAATAACTTCTACATAGAGGGCATGTTTAGTACCTGATGGTCCCTCCCCCTTGAGTAATTCTCTCACTGCCAACTTTGTGGTTCTTGCTTTTTGTTTTAACTTTACCTTTTCGGCTACCAATGTGACTAATAGTTTGGTACGGGGTCACAATTTCACCAAACCTTATCCATATTGATATTATCCGTTACCAAAATCCACCAAGCCAATTGAGTATTTTTCCAAAGAAATTAAACCATTCCTGTTACAAGGATTTATAGGGATTCTATTCATTTTTTATTAAGTTTAAAATTGTACTATATGCAATTAATGTTATGAGATAAACTCATATACATTGATCACGCTAACTAAATATTAAAATTCAAATCTAAAATCTCATTGGCAATGAGAGATATACTCCTTCCGTCCCATAAGTAATTGCACAATGGCTTGATTTCTTTCATAAATTTACATATATGACCAAAGGTATGAACTTTAGTCTTGTAAGGTTGATCATTGGTTGACTTCTTTCTTAAATTGACACAGATGCCCAAAGGTTTGACCTTTAGTCTTGTTAGGTCGACTGTGCCTTGACTTATTTTGTAAATTTACATTATGGACTAAAGGTTTGACCTTTAGTCTTGTCGCGTCGATCGTTTGTTGACTCTTTTCTTAAATTGACATATATGCCCAAAGGTTTGACATTTAGTCTTGTTAGGTCGACTGTTGGTTGACTTCTTTCTTAAATGGACATAGATACCCAAAGGTTTAACCTTTAGTCTTGTTAGGTCGACCGTGATTTGACTTATTTTGTAAACTTACATAGATGACTAAAGGTTTGACCTTTAGTCTTGTTAGGTCGATCGTTGGTTGACTTATTTTTTTAAATTGACATAGATGCCCAAAGGTTTTATTTTTAGTCTTGTTAGGTCAATCTTGCCTTGTTTTCTTTCGTGAATTTACTTTATTCGACCCTAGATCTTGTTATTCGACCCTAGGTCTTGTTAGGTCGATTGTTGGTTGACTTATTTCTTAAATTTGACATACATTACCAAACATTTGACATTTAGTCTTGTTTGGTCGACCATGGCTTGACTTTATTCATAAATTTACATTATATACTAAAGGTTCGACCTTTAGTCTTGTTAGGGTGATCATTGGTTGACATCTTTCTTAAATTGACATGGATACCCCAAGGTTTGACTTTAAGTCTTGTTAGGTTGACATTGGTCTTGACTTATTTAATAAATTTACACAGATGACCAAAGGTTTGACCTTTAGTCTTGTTAGGTCGATCTTTGGTTGACTTCTTTCTTAAATTGACCTAGATGCCCAAAGGTTTGACCTTTAGTCTTGTTAGGACAATCGTGGCTTGACTTCGTTCATAAATTTACATAGATATGCAAAGATTCCACCTAGTTTCCGGTTAAAATGGCTTAAATATAACAAGGCGGTCAATTTTGTCTTGTCTTGTTTGAAACTGGACTGACCAAATAAAATATTCCGGTTACGCGGGGGAAATAATTATTTATACCAAAAACCTAGTTGGTCTTATTCGTTGTGCTATTTTGTTATGGTACTGGGTCAAAAACAATTTGGTACACTCTAAACACAACCAAAGTCGTGCATTAGTCTGTAGTCCTCTCGTTCTAATGGAATGGCGAGCGACGTCGAACATCTAAGGGAGATTTTCCTACGAGTCAAAATGATGTTGTTTCATGACGTGCGTATATATATATATATATTATGCCTGCCTGAGAATTTGTTCAAACTCTTCATTTTCCCTCGAATTCCAAAGGTTTCCATCCACTTCCTTCACTCAAACATAATGCATGTTTTCTATTTTTTTTTACTTGAATTGCTTCAATGTTCTATGTTTTAGTTCAATATTCTATGTTTTAGTTCAATATTCTATGTTTTACTTCAATTTAAATTACCCCAATGTTCTATGTTTATTCATATTTTGTATGAAATTAATTTTTGTGAACTTTGCTATTTTTCATGTCAACTTCATGTTACGGTTGTTCTTGATTGATAGTATCTATCGATTTGGGTTGTTATGTGTTAGATTCATCATATAGGCCAGTATGGTATTTTAAGATTTCCAATTGAATGTGGCGTCGCTCGTCCTTCGGTACATTTGGTTTTACCATTTGTTTAATCAAATTCAGCTTTACATGTTGGTCATTAATAGTTTTAGGGTTTCATTTAGAATGTAGCATTGGTTAACAGTCATTTCTGCGATCGATTTAACCGATTGTTGGCTGAAGTTGCAGTTTGGGTCATTCGGGAATATGTTTCTGATCAACGTTTTTGGCGACTTCGGTCATGTCCTGTCATTCTAATTGACAACGTCTGCAAACCAAGGTCTAGGTCGCATACTACCAGTCTTGCAAATCTGAATGACTCATATTATAAATAATACCAATTTCTATCGATATTTCATTCGAGTGATATAAATTTCAGGAATCATGGCTAACAATGGAGGTTCAACAAGTCGTTCCCCTATAGAGGTGAGCGATTTTTTGTTTGGTTTTCTACATTCATCTTTATTAGGTTACTTATATTCTCATTTACGTAGTAATAATTTCATTAATCAATATAGATCTTGAGCGATTTGGAGGAGGATCACTCGCAGCATTACTTTCATGATACTAATCCACATTTTAGCAACACCTTGATCCAGCAGAACTTTGGTCAGGTTCCAATATTGGTAAGTCCTACATGTTACACATGTATTTTAATTTTCATTTAATATTTTCTTTAGATTACTTTCATATGTACTACCTGTATTTTTCTCTTTATAATTTAGTACATCCCCATGTGCATCGTACCACACCTACTAAAAGTCATGACCCTTGTTGTGTTGAGGTTCCACGGAAGAGAGTGGTACATGAACTACTCGGGGAACAGGAGGACCATGTTCCTATCCCCAAAGAGTTTTGGCTAGTTTCTTGATGGCCACGAGCTAAGGATTGAGGGACACGATCTTCTTTGAGCTGTTAAATGGTATCAGGCACATAGTGTTCAAGGTCATCATTGTTGATTCATCCCATTAGTTGTATTGCTTCATCAATTGAGTGGAACAAAAAAATTATTTTAATTTGGAAAATTTGTTTAATGTTATTTTAATGTTGCTTAAATTTTAATCCATGGGTCTGAGATTTAATGCACTACTAATTGTGTTATACATAAATAACTATGTCCAAAACTAATTTTTAAAATTATGATCATACACAAAATCAAAATAGACTTGTGTAATGAAAAAATTGCTTCAATCATTTTCAAACGAGTAATCATTTTCATGACCACACTTTTTTAATAAATTCGAACCAGTGACCGATTTTTACCTCGGCGAAGTACAATCATACACAAAAAGAAACATGAATTATTGCCTTGGAGGATTTTTTACCATTTTACAGCCGGGGTGGAACCAGGGATACAATTGAGTGGATGGTTTCTCTTTGATATAAAATTCGTAGGGTTCTATTGTTCAAGATTTTTAACTAGTTATAGGCTTACAACAATCTTCCTATTCAAAACTTTGGTTGATTGTCTTGTTGCAATCAATGATTGTCATGTTACATTAATCAAAAAAAGAATAAGTTGTTGAATTATTCAAGAAAGAGTAATATTATATTATTTATACTTAGAATAAACGTACATGAATATATTTTTAATTTATTTGGTAATTTTTCTTATTGGTTCAAAAGCGGGCTAATTTGTTATGGTATTGTGCCAGAAAAAAATTAGGCCCAACCTCAATACGAACGACGTTGGGAAACAATATTTTGACTATCGTCCTTATCGACGTGACAATCGACGTTGCAAAATCGTGGTGGATTTTCCCATGGTTTGAAATGACATGTTTTCAAAACGTCTATATATATGGTGGTTCACTTCAGAATCAGTTTAAACATAAATACTTTCAACTTTCCCTCGAATTCCAACGATTTCCCACCCCGTCTTCTTTCCTCATCCAACTAGTAAGTCTTCTCAATTTTTACAAAATGATATTGAAGTATTATTTTTTTCTATTTTTTTTGTTTAATTGTGTTCAATATGTTCTTGTAAGTGTTTGTTTTTTTATAAGTTGTATAGCATTAGAATGTGCAAACTTTGTTTATGTATAATGTTAAGTTACTTTTCCCGCAGTGCAATCCTTCTAAGTTTCATGTTTTGGGTTGTTGTATGGGTATTACTCAATGGTTCATATGAATCTGGTGATAGGAATTCTCGTTGCATGCGGTGTTGGGCACCTATCGATTATCCCTTGTTGTTATCGACTGTTGACCGACATCGATGTGTTATTTCACTAAGCTATCGGTTGTGATGTTCAATTTAGTGTTTGAATTTAAATGTGGAGTCGGTAACTTGTTGGTCTATATGTTTATTTTGACCAAAATTATTAACATATACAATTTCATTCTTTTTCTACAGTTTACCACACAACATAGGTCCCTGAAGGCTACCTTCTTTCCTCTTTACGAACACACGGTGTTATTGGATAACCCTTTTTTCAGCTGCACTTTCAAACAACATAACTTTGAGATTAATCCTACCATGGCAAGGCCTACATCTAATTTTGTTGTTGTTTTAAAATTTTTAAATCATTGAATGTGTAGTAACTTTTTTTAATCATTGCATATGTAGTAATTGTATTAGTTTACTCGAAGAACAAGTCCCAGGAAACGGACATGTAAATCTACATGGTCTGTACCATCCGTTATGCTCACAACCCAGTCCCAGAGAATGGATCGTGTAGATTTACACGGTCTATACCGGCTAGCATGGTCCGCGCCGACCTATTGACTAGGGTTTTTACCAATGGGTTAAAAGATTCTCGCTCCTCCCACTATAAAAACAAACCTAATCCATTGGGCAAGGGGGAGGAGACGGATCTAGTACACTTCCATGGGGGTTTTCCTCTCTTCTTTCATTTATTTCTTAGCATTTATGTCTCTAAAATCCAAACTTGTTATGGGTTTGATTATGTTAGAGTAAGTCCAACAGACACTGCAAAGTAGAGATTTTAGCGAAATTTGGAGATTTTGCACACTGTTCATCTCCAACCAATGCTCCATATTGTTCTCTAAAATAGAGAATTGGAGGAAAGAAAATATTGCATTCTCTATATTGGTAGAGAGAATAAAAATTTTGGAGAATTATTAATTTAATGCTAATCATATCATTCATCTTTAATTAATACATATTTTTCTTACTTATGTTTAAAACCTTCAATACTGTATACATTCAGAATTCAAAAACTGTCAAACCAATATTGAACCACCTCTCATTTGCGACAGAGCTGATGTAAGATTTCTCATTCATTTTTTTCTGCTCTTTTTTAATTTCATAAAAATAATGTATGGTTGATGATGATAAAGGGTTCATTTATTTACAAGGTTTCTTTGATTCTTGATGGGATATGATTGCTATCTGAAGAATACCTACTATCTTAATTTTGTAGATGGATGGACATCAGATGAGTTACACAAATCTTCTGACGGGAGAATTAGTTTTTAAAATCCTCAATGAAGAACCTCCAACTTGCAATTTTCATTCGGATACATATGATTGTGTCGATGAAGATACTGCAAATGGGGGAACATACAATACACCTACCACCAAGAATCAGTCGCAAAGGCAAGAAAACTTTTCCATTGATGAAGATAAACCTTTTAATGTTGGATTAGATCCGATGAAAGGACGTGAGTAAAAAGTTACACAATTTTGGAAAAGAATTACCAAGTATTTTGAAGAAAACAAGAAATGGTCCAATGAGCAGAGTAGGAATCCTTACTAAACTGCTGGACTAAAATAAGCAGGGAAGTAAGCAAGTTTTGTAGGCATATTATGCTGACATTGATCGTTTATGGAAGAGTGGAAGAATCGAACAAGATAAGGTATGGTGAAGAGAAAATCTTGATCTGGTTTGGCATGTTGAGATTTAAATGGTTTACATTTTTTTTGTGTATTTGTATTTTAGGTTATAAAGGCAAAATAGAAGTTCAAGGCAGAGATGAAGCGTCCATTCATACTCGATCATTGTTGGATTATTTTGGAATTCCAACAAAAATGGATGGATGAAAGCAGAAAAATGGAGACCAAGAGGAAGTTCAAACCGTCAAGTAATTTGGAAGATGATAATGAAGAAGTTCAAGAACTTACAAGTGTAAAGAGACCAATAGGAAGAAAGGCCGCAAAGGAAGTGATAAAGAAAGCAAAAATCAAAGAGAAAAATAGTGAAAATGAAGCAACCTCTACAAGTCTTCAGTTGCTGGAAGAGTTGACGGTCAAACCATTGGAAAATGAGCATAAAAGGAATGAACCATTCGAGTTGCTTCTTTCTACTGAACAAAAGCAAGTTGCTTTGAATTAAAAAGAAATTGAAATTCAAACTCGAAGTAAGGATCCGAAAATCATGACTTTAGATACTATTGGGATGTCTCAGATTCAAGCTGATGAGTACTTCACTAGCGTTCAAAAGGGAATTTTGGCTAAAAGAGCTCGCACTTGTGACTTATAGTAAAGTTGTAATTTCAGACATATGTTCTTTCTTTGAATTTGTTTATGACATGTGTAATTTCAAACGTATGTTTTTCTTTAAATCAAACTTCATTTTGTTTTTGCGTTAGTTCACTCAGAATTGGATGTTCTCACACACAACATTGAGACTGTGAAACGCCTCCAACCTATTTTTAGGGGTTCCGGAGCTGGGTGAGCTTAAGCCATTTCTTGCAGGCTACAAATACAATATGAAAAACCTTTTAGTAAGGCTTATTTCAGCGTGAATCCCAATTGGAGTTTAATTGTCAATCTGTCATCATCTCTGTGTAGTTGCTTAGCACAAAATTTCTAAGCATTAAATTCTTCCCTCCTTCTTGTACACTTCTCTTGTTAGGCTATACGTTTAACTGATACTTTGTACTTATTTTGATAATGTTCTTTCCGCAATAATAGTTGTTATATCAAGGTTGATGGAGTCGCTCTAAGTTAGTTATGAACTCGGGATGCTGTGATTGTGCTGATGTTTGTTTGTGTCATTCCCCCCAAGGAGAAGATTCTTAGCTATAAAATTCGAGTTTAGCTTAATGTTTATTACAAAGATTGAAATACAGTATTTACAAGTTAGTCTAATCACTACTCTAGCATTCTGAAGAACTCGGTATATGTGATATTTCGTGTTCACTGCGTGGTTATATAAAGAATTGTGTTTGTAGCTCACATTATTTCCTTGCACAACTAGTGAAATGTTCACAAGAACCCTGATTGATGTAGAGTACGCTTTTTATTTACTTTTTGAATAGAAGTTTGTATATTAGTGAAAAGTAGTCTCCATTGTGAGCTGGTGAACTTCTGCACCTTATTGTTTACAAATTTTGATTGAAAAGTTTAGTGTTTAAATGCACTCAAAAGTACTAAGCTCAAGTAGTATTTTGAGAGAGAAATACTTGTTCAGTACTTTAAATGTAAGCTTGAAATGAATGAAAGCTTTGTTTTGGTTGTTAAATTTTGATTGAAAAGTTGACTTTATACTATGATTTCTAATGAAATAAGATCTCTTAATCAAAGAAATAACAAATACATTAGATAGAAATAAGATGATAAAAATAATACAAACTATTAGTGTCCTCCATGTAATATCCATAAGTGCTCGATAAGGGTTTCTTGGAGTCGAGTATGCACTTGTTTATTTTTGACATGGTGAGGATTTTCAATGAACTCCATCAAGGTTGGGGTGCGCTCACATGAAAGTGATATGTTTGGAACTCTATCAACTTGCTCGTATTCTTTCTCAAAGTCACTTGCTTGATTTTTTTTTCCCTAAAGTTAATGTGAGGTACTAATGTTCTAAGTGGCACAAGATGGGGTTAGGATGAGTATTCATAGTGGAGGTTCAGTGACTCATCCTATTCTCGGTTTTAATTCATTCCGCGTGTCCGCGAGTTTATTAATGTAGTATTGAAAGCACATCACTCGCTATATCCGGAGGAGGTGAGAGTTTGAGGTGGAATCGGAACCGAGGTATGACAGACCAAGAGAGTTCCCGGGGAATCAAATCTCCCCACATCGTGTGATAGAGCATAAGATAGGAAATTGTCTTGTATGTAAATAGGATTCGAGAACCAAATCTAAATGTTAAACATGTGACACAGATCACCCCAAGGCTAGTTTATATCATATTTATCTCGTTATCTAGTTTTGCATGTTATTAGTTGTTAGATTAACTACTTAAACAAAAATTCCCCTTTTCTATTCCCAACACACATACTTGGTGACACTTGTGTGTGAAGTGAAATTATCTCAGGTTTACCACTAGCTACTATTCTTGATAGTTATGAGTAAAGTAGGGAGCAACAATATAAATTTTATTTTGGGATATATACGAATATAACCCTACCTACTTGACATAAGTGCCAATATAACCCTCAGATAATTTTTAGTGCAGATATAACCCTACCTAG
>JAULKM010089240.1:0-11304 GCA_032355605.1 Rubia tinctorum
CATTAAGAACACAATAAATGCTAAATAACAAATGCTTCAAGGAAGAGTGAAATAGAGGTTCTTACTACATTGGTTTGGAAGGTTCAATCAATTTCTCCCAAGTACAAAATTAGCCTAAATAATGAAAACCCATAACAAATCTACAAGAAATCATGAAAGAAATGAAAGAAATGAAAAACTAATAAGAGATGAAGAAAAACTAGGGGTTTGAGGCCACAAGTCGGGCTTGGCCAAATGGGGAAGAAGGGGGCTATTTATAGGCAAATTTGGTCAAGAAAAATCAAAAAGTGTAGCAGAGTTGCGCGCGGGATGCGCACGGGTTGAAGCGCCATGTCGGGCGCGCATGAAACCCCCCTAGCGCACGGCCATGGGCACGAAGGGGCTGGTTGCGCATTGTGGTGTTGAGGGGTGTTCCCCTCCCCTAAGTTATTGGGTGCGCGGGCACGTGCCTTATTGAGCGGGCCGCGCGCCCGTCGGTCCCTCTTTTCTTCAAACTTCTTTGCATTGGTATGGGTGAACCTTTGATCCGATTTGAGCGTTCTTGTATTTGATTTTATAGTGCTCGAGAATAGGAATCCAATGGTACCACTCTTGGAGGCTAATTCGTCTCGGAACCTTATAAGAACTTGGTCCAAACTTCCGGTTCACAATTCATCCACTTCTTTGTCTTTCTTCTTCGACCCTTCTATTGTCTACCACGTTTTAATTCGTAGCCTTCAATCTTCTACCATTCTTGCGCATGACCTTCACTAAAACACTCTGAAGTACTTACAAGTAATTACAAATTAATCTCAAATAAAGGAATCTAGATGCTCATGAGAACCAAAAATCCATTAGACTAAAAATAGGATACAAAATGAAGGATTTAGATATGAAAATTGAAAAATGGTCATCTAAACTCCTTATGATGTAAACCTACCTAAATCCAGCAATCTTCCAATAAAACGATAACAAAAGAGATGTTAAATGCTTCGAAAAATACATGCATTTGACGTCTCATCAATTTTTACCAAATACACCTCTTGATTTAATTCCTTTGATTTTAAACAAGTGCGAAATTTGGATGGAGAAAAGAAGGCTGATTTTGTGAAGCGATTACATGAGAATGTGCCACTGGGGATTGAAAGGACGAATGCTCAGAATACTGATAGAGCCAACCACGGTCGCCGAGTTGTTCAATTCAAGGAGAACGACTGGGTTTGGTTACATCTGCAGAAGGAGAGGGTTCCGAATGCTCAAAAATCTAAATTAAGTCTGCATGGTGATGGTCCTTTTCAAGTATTGGTGTGTGTGAATGATAATGCTTCCAAGATTGATCTACCGGGCGATATGGTGTTAGTACTACCTTCAATGTTGCTGATTTATCTCCATTTACCTTTGAAGATAATTCACTTTTGAGGGAGAAACCTTTCGACCATGGAGATAAATGAAGATATTGCACGACTTGATCAAACAATTAAGGGTTATGTTCGGGATCCTCCAAATGACATGGCTGGACCAATGACAAGGTCAAGAAACAAGCTTAGAGATGCGACATTGAATGCTTTGATTGATCAACTTCATGATGAACAACTCAAGACCCAATCGGCTAGGGATTAGATTAATTATTCAAGCTTGTCGATTAACTGAAGACGTCGTGAAAAACACTATACTTTTTTCCCACTGGGTTTTTAATGAGTTAGTGTGATCTTTGTAAAATATTGTAAAATGATTTCATTTTTGGGTTATTGGACTGATAAGCTCGGCCATGTGGGCTTGAGAGAGCTGAATTTCAGATTTACAGTCCATTAGGGTTTAGAATATTCAGTTTTATTCTGATTAGACTTAGATTTGGTAAGATTAGATAAGGTAATATTCTTCAAGATGACTTGGAGACTAATTAGAGTATATCTTCATTTATTTTAGGTATTTTAGTTAGATATGGTTTTAGCTTCTTAAAGATGCTATAAGTCGATTAAGTTTCCTGTTGTGTTTAGGGTTTATGGCCGAAACCCCCTATAAATAGAGGGGTCTGTCCACGAAATTTACACTTTTTATCAATCATATATTCAGAATTTTGAGAGCATTCTCTGAGCTTGCGAGATATCTTCATTGTTGCTTAATTCTACGGGTTAATTAAGTATCAAAACCTTTGATTTGTGAACTAATCCTGCGGGCTTGTTAGCTTCACAATTCTCGAATTGTTCATAATCCCGAGGGTTAATTGTGATCAATTTTGCGGCTATACTGCAAAATCCCTCATTTAGTTAAAGATCTAAAATTTCACAATCCAGAGTTTTCGCAAGGAAATTAATATCATATTAAATCGCTTCCCGTGAAAATGATGACCACTTGGTAGATAGGAACGTACCTCGCATCAATATCACTATGCCATATAGGGATCTTCAACCATTGTAACACCGTTTGATCCAACCACAATCTATGTTGTTCAAACTGTAAACACCTTGAAAAATATAGATCTGGCATATCCAAATTAATAGAAATTTTGAGATAAAACACAAACAGAATTACGAAAACACAATTTGTATAAACAGATCGAGAACAATACATCGATGCGAACAATTAAATCGAGTTATCACTATGAACACAACAATCTAATCGATTAGGTCGAAGAACAAAACTAATGTCCGGAGACAAATTTCACTATCATTAATCAATAACATAAAGATAAACAAAAATAAACAGTTGTTTCCCCATCTCCCCATGATGGGAAGATGGAGAAAAGAAAATTGAAGAAAAATGTGGGGTTTTTTTGGGAGGAAGGCTACGGCAGTAAGAAGAGGGTTTTGTTTAAATTTTGAAGCTTAATATTAAATAGAGTTTAATTAAGTATATAGGGATACAATTTAGTGTGTAGAAATTATTAACAATGTAGTTATAAGAAGTCAATTAACATTTAATATTAAATCAAGTTAGTTTGGTCATAAGTCAAACTAACAAAATGTTTAGACATACTTATGATAATAAAGCAGGATTTTTATTGATTGAAAGTCTACACGTATGATTACGTAAAGTCAACTCATAATGAATGTAAACACACAATATTACGTTAAAATGCACAGATACTGTTAAGTTTATCCATCTAATGAATAAGATAATAATCAAATAAATAGAGAGGTTTAATTAGAATTATGATTCAGAATTAGAAATTAAAGAAATAGACTAAATATTGATTTCAAAATCAATATATGAAGGAGTATAAACAAATGTTTAATAATTTATAGGGATAGATACATTTATAATAATAATTTTAGGTTGAAAGTGCCAATATAACCCTGCTATCTCAGAAAGTGTCAGTTTAACCTCAACTAGTTATGGTATGTGTCAATCTAATCCTAACTTTTAAAAAATATTTGCCGATATAGAAAAACTCCCTAATTCTGGCGTTGACACATTAAAAACCTGGCAATGACAATAAATGTAATGACAAAAATACCTCTTATCACAACTCTATCTTTCTTCTTCAAAACCTAATGTTGCCACCGACGTAACCCTCCCTCCGTTGTGAGCGCCGCCCAGCTCCGCTAAGCCTTCCTCACCCCTAGTGCCACCGCCCTTCTCCTCTTCCCCAGTGCCGCCGCCCAGCTCCGCTAGGCCCTCCTGCTCCTAGCGCCGCCACCTTCCTGCTCCATCTCCGTAGCTTCGCCTCCCTCTCCCTGACGCCCTCACTGTTTGAAACTCTAGTGCCGCTAAGACTGCACCCCACCACTTAGACCCCACCCCACTCAGCCCCTGCAGAGGAAACCCCACCCGCTCAGCTTCAGCCACCCCGCTCAGACCCGGTGGAAGAAACCCCACCCTGCTCTTAGCCCCGGCCACCCCGCGCTCAGCCCCAGCCACCCCCTTATCTTCGGAGAAGGAAACCCCACCCCACTCAGCCCCGACCGAGGAAACCCCACCTCGCTCTCAGCCTCAGCCACCCCTACTCCTCGAATGAGAAAGAACAACATAGTCAAAGGAATTG
Organism: Rubia tinctorum; assembly: GCA_032355605.1. Lineage (NCBI taxonomy): Eukaryota > Viridiplantae > Streptophyta > Magnoliopsida > Gentianales > Rubiaceae > Rubia > Rubia tinctorum. The sequence goes on from JAULKM010089240.1 coordinate 3,965, forward strand.
GAAGCAGATTGAGAAACAAACGGGAAGACAATGGTTTTCTCTTTTTCATTCTTTTATTTTTTTCAAGGTAAGGAAAAAATCGTCTTTTGATCAGAATCAGGCCAAACAAACATTGACTAAAAAGTCAGTGGAGTCAAAGGTTATTTTTTTCATTTTCTAAGATTGCAGGGTTATATCGACACTTTCAGCCTAAAGTTAGTGTCATTTTAGCATTTAACTTTAATTTTATAACTAAATATTACAAGTTACAACGAAATAAAACTTGATGATAATGTAATTGTAAAATAATATTATTGAAACATAACCAGAATCAACTCGACCTGATTCAATGTGAACTTACCTGAAATATATATGAATCCAATACACAATAAAAAATAACGGACTTGATCCGACACTATAGCAACCTGACTCAAACAAAATTTTAGTACAAATAATGAGATGAAAGTAAGTTGAACAAAAAACAATCCAATCCGATCCAACTCGACATTAATCCAACCCGATCCGATCTAACCCGAGCAAAAGTAATTAAGCATTAGTAATCTGAACCAACAATAACCCGACCCGACATGAAAGAAAAACCTAATATGTTCCATCACAACACGAGAAAAAAAATCTAACATATTTCAACTCGACCTAACACGATCCAAAAAAAAAATGTAACACATTTCAAACCGAACCATTTCCAACCTAACATGAATCCAACACTGTTACCTGAATTGAAACCTCTACACATGAGGGTCCACATCCACAAATCAGCCCACTTGCCACTTCAATTGCCTTGCGGCTGTGCCCTAAAACAACATGCGCATGCTCAATCTGCGGCATTGGACACAAATCCGTCGACCCAACATTTTTAATCAGATCATCCATCATCACACATCACATGTTGTATATACTATGTGCAAGTGGCCTCGTATACTTCCATAGAATAACAAAATTTCAAGCTTTGGCATAAATATTATTTAACAAATTCATGTAAGATAGTATTATAATATGTTTTAATTTTTTTGAAGAAACGGTTACACTCCAAACTACACCTAATATAAATCCATTTTTTACTGAATAAGACTTGACTAGATCGATTACGTCGTCAAATTTCAACTGATAAAACAACATTTACCTCTGTAAATTTAATATTTAATTTCAATTCTGTCTTGACAATTAAATATAGATATTTGATAGGCATTATAACGAAATAAATACAATTGATCTAAAACCATGTTAGCAGTAGTTTTCCAAAAAGGTAGAATACAACATTAAACAATCACATTGCTATGGTATTTTCACTGATTAATTATAAATTACTTGAACACATATAATATTTCTCAAATAAAAAATAACATGCATACATTATATAAAAAGATAATGAAGAAAGGTGATGCAAATTGAACTTTTTTTCAAACACCAAATACTTTTTAAAGTAGACTTTTCTCATGTGACTTATTTTTTTGAAAGGGAAAAGATTTCATTTCAAGGTATTGAAATACGTCCTGTAACGTTTGACATAAGGAACTTAGAGACGGTAAACCACAAACTCAGATACACAGAATTTAGCAAAGCTACTAGCTAATGAGTGAGTTACAACATTTAAACTTCTCGAAATCCAGAAATAGCATCATGTTTGGTGGTCTGTGGAATCACTTCGTCATAGAGTAATTTCTCATGTGATTAATTAAAAGGGAAGGTACAAAAATCTATTTGGGAAACTTTTTTCTTTTGGGTGAATGATGAAATGGGATAAAAAGGATTAGAACGTAGTATAATGCAGAATCGCTTTGAGGAGATTGTGGTGAGATTTTATTCTTCCTAAAGCTAAATGGTGTCTCATCATGTGATCATGCATTTCTAAAGAATTTCCAAAAATGGTTTAACGTCTCCAAACAAACTTACTTTGTTTGCAAAAGCACAAAATCATGCTCATTGAGGACGGGACTAAGCAATTTCCCATCACGTACGTGTCGAATCACGGCATCAACGCATTCAGCATTCTCAATCTATGAAAGTAAGTTCCTTAATTAGTGTCATTTTACTCTCTTATTTATCTCAAACACCATATAATAGAAATTGTTTGTTTGGTGCTGTCAACCGGGGATATTGAAGTCATTCTGACCAACCTAAACCAAATTTATCCAAAAATAACATACAAATATTACAATATGCTATTGATTCTAAATCTTTATTACATACAATCAATCATACCTTGTTAACATATATAACTTATAAAAATATATTTAAAACCAAATATATCTCATACTATATCTATATATCACTAAAAAAATTCAAATAAACACATAATCTGAAAAAACAAAATATTCAGATTTTTTATATACAATGATAGAGTACTTTCACTACAAAAAAATTTCCTACTGTGGCTCTTTTTTAACAGTACAGACACTGGTCGCTAAAAATAATTAGTGACGCTTTGTGGAAGTGCCTCTATTTAGGGTGTCACAAAATATTGTGACGCGTTAATGTGTCACTATATTTTTGTGACGTGCAAAAGCATCATGGAAATTATGTCATGCAACAACGTCCAAACGAATGCTACACATGGAAGCGTTGCAAAAAATTGCTGGAGTTGGAAGCGTCGCAAAAAATTGCTGGAGCTGGAAGCGTCGCAAAATCTTGCTAGAGTTGGAAGCGTCGCAAAAAATTGCTACAGCTGGAAGCGTCGCAAAATGTGAGCCGAGAATTTTTAAAAATGCTAAATGCAATTCAGTCCCCCAATTTCATTATTTACAATTTAGTACTCTCATTTCCAATATTTGCAGTTCAACACCACAACTTCAAATAATTACAATTCAGTATGCCAACTTTCACTAACTAATTAACCCACATAATTTCATCACTTGAATCCTAGTCAACCACAACAGCATGCTTGGTCTAGGAATGCATTCATAAACCTACGTCAATTCTTCAAATCATCACAATTCAAGAAATGCCATAAATCACACAAACCTAACAAAACAACAAATCCCTGAATGTAAAAGAATCTAGAAGCCACAAGTTCGTAAAAAAAGAATTAGCTGGGTGGGCTAGGTGCTTGTTTTCATAAACACATGCAGTACATGGGATCTGAGTAAAGTTAAGAGAGTCCCAACAAAAGCAAATAATTCAGAAGAATGTTTCATACCCAGCAGATCCGAATCTAAGGGCACCTATCAGCTCTGCATATGAGTCTTGCTTGTCTGACTTTGTAATATACTTCAAAATATTGTCATACCCGTTCAGTTTATCATTCATGGCAGAAGGAAGATCCTGACAAAGAGTGTCAGTAAAATCAAGAGTTATATTCATTATCATTCTCAATATCACTGCAATCTGACAACAATAGCATGCATAATTTGAGTAAAGACAAGCCTTCCTTTAGAATAACTTAATAATTCAGAAAACTGGAAAGAGGTTTGACTACATAACCTAACAGATTCTCTTACCTACCTGAGATGGATGAGCTTTCAGACACCGTAGCATCACTTAAGGTGGTTTTATTATAAACATCTGCAAGTGGCCTTCCTGAAGGGATTACACCAGCAATGTAGGTAAGAAATATGCTGGCCATAAGGAGAACGAGTTGGTGATTTTAAGGGGGCAAAATTTGAAAAGTTGGCCGGTCACTAGAGTGGTCAACAAATTGTAGAAATAAAGGGGAGGGCGCATTCGCTGAATGCGCCCTCAGGGGAATGAAATTAAAAAAGAAATGTTCCTCCGTTTTAATATTGCAGAATGGGAAAAAAAAGTAGAGGGTGATTTAAATTTTTTTTGAAGATTTTGTATTTTTTCAAATTTTGATGCTAGGAAATTAAGAAAATGCGGAGGGCGCATTCGGCGAATGCGCCCTCTGGGCCTGAATCAAATTTTTTTTGAAGATTTTGTATATTAAAGATTTTGTATATTTTGAATAATTTTTTTATATTTAAATTTTGTAATTTTTCAAATTTTGACGCCGGGGAAATTATGAAAATACGGATCGAATGCGCCCTCAAGTCGAATTAATTATTATTATTAAAGTTTTGTATTTTTCCAAATTTGGACGCCGGGGAAATTATGAGAAAACGGAGATTGCGGCCTCTGCTGGATTTAATATTTTTTTATTGCTTTGATGTTTTTACCGAATGCGCCCTCACCGAAAGATAATGCGCAGTAAGCCATCTTGGATTATTATCCAAAATAGAATAGTAGTGTTATGAAATGTCTTTTTAAGTTGACCGTAAAAATAAAAATAAAAATAACATATTAATAAGTTCCCACTTGGTTGCTAGAAATGTAGGTATTATTAATACAATATTACTTGATTCCGACTTGACTGTTCTAATGACGCCCCCCCAAGTTTTCCACCTGTTCCACAAGGCAGGGCGCATATTGTGCGGGTTGTGCGTCTTCGTTCGGGCATGTGGGTAGACGTCCGTAAGTCTCCATCATGCATCCCCTTTGATAAGTTATCCTCCATTTGGTCCGCATCCTCATCCCTCGTGGAACACTGCTGAACACCGGTAGCTGTAGGGAACGGTGTAGTTGTAGACGAATGTGCATGAGTACTGGGTAGAGTTAGGTATGCAAATGAATGAACCGGAGATGCGGTGGAGTGTCGAGGGTCAACATCGGTAGGGTCCTCGTAGGCAGGCCTAGTATGGGATGGGCCAGTCTGAGAGAAACCAATATCAGGAGTAGCTCTAGCAGGGTGCCTTCGGCGTCCGCCTTGTCTGCCCATTGGGGCTGCACGATGGCTTTTGACGTCATTGTACCCGTCACCAGGTGGAGGTCCCTCGTGGTGCGCATGTGGCTGGAAGTACAGAACTCTGGCGGGCTCATTCAGATAGGCAAAGGCTCATGTGACATCTTGCAGGGTGTCCCCAATGACGTCTGCGTATGGTGGAGAACATGCATCCAGATTTACTTGGTGCCTGAGATGAATCCTGGACATAACCTGCATCTGCACAAATCAGGAAATCATGTGACATGCAACCGATTGTGAAAATTGTACGTAATAATTAAAATTTGTTGGACAGACGTTATGAATACCATGTACTCCATGTTTGACCTGTCTCCGTGGAAACCTTCTGTGACCGTTGGGCGCCTTCCTGGCTAGTCAATTAGCCTCACCGTGCTCCGGAGGTACCACTCCAAGTACTCCCGGCCTAGCGTATATGGATCTGCAGCTCCCGTGATCGGGATTGCGTAGTAAGCCTGACGCTCCCATGCCTGGACGTAAGTGCTCAGGATAATTCGCCAGTCCATATTTGGCTTGCCTCGACGATCTCTTGAATGCAACGTTCTGTGGACCTCCTGTGGCACTAATTGTACAGGTACTGGTTAGAGTAAGCCAAACTTCCTGAGTACTTGGTGTATATGGTGACCCTCGACCATGTGCCAGAAAATGAGGTTGATTGTGAGGAGCCAGTTGTTCCTACCAGCCGTACAATGGGGCGACAGTTGTTGAAAAAGATCCTCTGAGTAGGGCTGCCAAATGAACTGGAGAACGAGAGGAACATCAGTTAATTCATCCAGACATTAATGACTAATGAAGACGCTGTTATTTTTTAGATTATCAGGTCAGGGATGTACCTGACAGTCCTCGAGGACTGTGTGCTGGTCCTGGTAAATGGTGAGCACATGCATTGGAGTTTGCGACAAATTAAACCGGGTCCTCCACCTGTGCAGAAGGGAGGGGAGAAGTCGAGTTATCGTCTTAAAATATAAGTTTGTGAATAGTGTTTGTTTAATTATTAAATTCGAACCTGGATCCAACTGCAGTCATAGTGTTGGTCATTGGTAGGTGTCTGGCAGGACGGATGAACAATATTCTCTCCCACGCCCACAACTGGAGTGTAGTGCAAACATGTGGACAATTAATAATAAATTTGAACAAATAATATTAATAGAATAGTAGTGTTACCTGTAGGAGGACAACTGGACCGGATATGGATTTTTCTCTGGTCAATGCGGCGTCACATAAGCTCCGGTACAAGTGTGCTAGAATTGCACTCCCCCAACTGTACTGATGTGCCGCACTTAAGTCAATGATCGGCGACAAGTATAGCAAAAGGATTTGATACCTTGACGATTCTGACATAAGCATTCCACCCATTAAGAGTAGAATAAATACTCTTGCCCGCTGTTGAAAATCAATGTCCGTGGCATGAGCTGTTAGTCTGCTGTGCAACACGTCGCCCAACTAAGTGGCTCTTATACGACCCCCGTTGATGACATGTAAAGGGGGAGTTTCCCCTAAGAAGTCAACGCAGATTGTCTGCAAAACCTCTGGCGGCCTTCTATGGTCAATCCCCGTGACAGGCATACCGTCGAGTGGTAAACCCCAAACCACCGCCACATCCTGCATGGTGACAGTTGCCTTGCCCACTGGAAGATGGAAAGTGTGGGTTTCCAGTATCCATCGCTCGACCAATGCTATGATAAGGGAATGATCAACATGGATAGGCGCTGAGTCGAGCAGGCCCTGAAAACCTGCCGCACAAACATATCATAGTACACCCTTGGGCATATCCACCTCCCAACAGGCCCCGTCACATCGTCTGACATGTAAGGCCTAATTGTCTAGGTTGTCGTTGTATATCACCCTTGCTCGATGCTCCCTATGAAGATAGAGAAAATGTTCGTCAATTGGTCTCGGATGGTCCATGCCGTGTCCCTGAAAAAAATGAAAAAATAAAAATCAGTGCCTCAACAAGTATTAGAATAAGATCAGTATAAAACAATGTAATGATGCAACGTAATAATGCAGTCAATTAATAAAGGAACGAAATGCCACAAATATTAATAACAGAACCAAGGATCACTAAGCATCTCCGGGGGGAGTCAATATTAAACATAACCAATGTAATGAGATTGACAAATAGAACGCTATGTAGGACGCAGACCACAGACACCTCTACGCTCTCCAGGTACTCTTTCGTCCATCTGATTCCTTATCCTCTCCGCAAATTGGCCTCATCTTCTATCACGGAACTTTTCAACATCGGGTACAATCTTCAGGTCGGCCATCTCCCACAGAGAGGGATCTCGGAGTGGCATGAAACCAGCATTGTATTGTGATACGAAGGTCGTAGTGTGGTATGCCCTATGACAAAGGTCTTTAGGATCGTTGTGCCTTTTCCTGCATACAGCTAAAACGTGGGAACAAGGTAGTCTAAAATTTTTCCACTCCCGGTAGCTACATTGTTTCTTCGAGTACTTCACAGTATAGTGTCGTTCTCTGCCACTGCCATTGAAGGTCCTAGTCACAACCTTATAGATCTGTAAATTACGATCGTAGACCTGCACGACGTGGCCTTGTCCCCTGCTGTCATTCTGCTGGAACTTCTTCCAAATCCTGCTCGGCAACG
>JAULKM010089250.1:0-27266 GCA_032355605.1 Rubia tinctorum
CAACTCTAATAATAAGAATTCAAGGTAAAATAGGGTCTTCGGAGCATCAAAGTCTACCAAAATGAGTCTAAGAAGGTACCAAAATCACCATATAAAATGGACACATTAGGCACGCATGGGCAAGTGGTATATAGTCATTTTATTAGTATTCCATTAAGGCTCTTACGATGGGTGTTATGAGAACGATAATTTCCACCACACAGAATTACATATTCTTGTTTTTTTATGAAATAAAAAGAAAATTAAATTTCGTCTATCAATTTTGGATAACTGCTAGTTTGTCCAACAATTATGTCCATCAAGTTAATCATAGATGATTGCTTATAAGTAACCAAGGTTCATTGGAAGAACTTCTGGAAGTCTCTATGGCACCACGTCAGCTTATTTATCACTCTCAAGGATTATAAGCTTGACTGGGGTTGGAAAACATCCCTTCTGGTTCATTTGGAATCGATTTTGACACAACCGGTGAATAGTTTACTTTTTTGCACTTGATTCCCTCCAAGAAAGTGGAAGATATCAAAATACAAAATTGGAGATACACCTACTTAATTCAAATTATCAAGGCCTTCTTGTGCTGATTTAGGCATCAACGGATTAGTGGAAGGGCTCGAAATGTTTACATGGAGTATTTGAGGATACTTTTAAGAATTTACGCTATGTACCAAACTTCCGTGAATGTAACCTACTCCATGAAAAATCAAAAGGACAAATGTTTGATGTGGAGATTATGCGTACTGTCTAAGAGGGACACACGAGAAAGTAGTGTATAATCATTTTTATTAGTATTCCATTAAGGCTGTTTTTTGGGTGTTATGAAAACGATAATTTCCACCACATAGAATCACAAGAAATTACATATTATTGGTTTTTTACTAAATAAAAGGAGAATAAAATTTCGTCCGTCAATTTTGGAAAAGCGTTAGTACGTGGTCTAGAGCTAATTGTAGATGATTGCTTATAAGTAACTAAGGTTAATTGTAAAAACCCGTGGAAGTCTCCGTGGGACCATGATACCTTATTTATCACTCTCGTGGATTATAAGTTTGACTGAGGATGACAAAAGTCCCTTCCGGTTTGATCGTAATCAATTTTGGCATAATCGGTGAACTGTTTACATTTTGCACTTAGGTCTCTCCAAGAAAGTGTGAGATGTCGGATTGCAAAATGTGAGATACACCTATTTAATTCACATTTTCACGACTATGTTGTTCCAATTTAGGCACCAACGTGTCAATAGAAGGGCCCAAAATGTTCAAAAGTAGTACTTTCTTACCCTTTTTGAAAATTACTCCAATGGCCCAAACTTCCTTGAATGTACCCTACGCTTCAGAACTTCACGCCAACATAAGGACAAATGTTTGATGTGGAGATTGTGTGTAGTGTCTAAGAGGGGCGCACAGGGAGGTAGTGTATGATCATTTTTATTATTATTTAATTAATGCCCTTACGATGGGAGTTATGAAAACGATAATTTCCACCTCATAGAATCACACAGAATTACATATTATTTGTTTGTCATGAAATAAAAAAGAGCAAAATTCCATCCAACTTTTTTGAAAAGTGCTAGTACGTGTTCTTGAGTTAATCGTAGATGATTAGTTATAAGGAACCAAGGTTAGTCAGAAGAACTTGTGGAAGTCTTTGTGGGACCATGCAGGTTTCTATATCACTCTCCAGAATTATAAGTTTGAATGGGGATGGAAAATTTCCTTTTTGGTTCGACTATAATTGATTTTGGTGCAATCAGTGAACTGTTTACCTTTTGCACTCAGGTCCCTCCAAGAAAAAGGGAGATGTTTGCAAGGGAAATTGGAGATACGCCTATTTAATTAACATTGTACAACCACATTTCTCCAATTTGGGCATCAACGAGTCAATGCAGGGGCCCAGAATGCTGACAAAGATTATTTTCGAACACTTTTGGAAATTACACTATGACCCAAACTTCCTTGAATGTACCCTACGCTTCAAAACTTTGTGCCCAAAATAAGGACAAATTTTTTATGTGGAGATTATGCATACTGTTGAAGAGGGATACATGAGAAGGTAGTGTTTGATCATTTCTCTTAATATTCCATTAATGCCTGACGATAGGAGTCATGAAAACGATAATTTCCACCACATAGAATTACAGAATTACATATTCTTGGTTTTTTATGAAATAAAAAGAGAATAAACTTTTTTCCATCAATTTTGGAAAAGCGTTTGTACGTGTTCTAGAGTTAAACATAATTTATTACTTATAAGTAACAAAGGTTCATAAAAAAAAACTTATAAAAGTCTCTTAGGACCTCTTTCTTCTTTCTCACTCTTGGGAACTAAATGTTCGACTGGAGGTGACAAAGGTCCATTCTGGTCCGACCAGTGAAGTTTATAATTTTTAAATTTAGGTCCATCAATTATTGGAGATACATTCATTTATTTCACTTTGTCATGACCATATATTTTTTAAAAAAATTAGGTATCAACAGGTCAATGGAAGGGCCTGGAATGTTCATAAGGAGAATTTTCCAACACTTTTTTTTTGGAAATTATGCTATGCTACTCCTAACTTCCTTGAATGTACCCTATGCTTTAGAACTCCGAGCCCAAACATAAGACCAAATGTTTGATGTGGAGATTATGAGTACTGTCTAAGAGAGATGCATGGAGAGGTAGTGTATGATTAATTTTATTAGAATTCCATTAATTTCCTTATGATGGGGGTTATGAGAATTATAATTTCCACCACATAGAATTACACGGAATTACATATTCTTAGTTTTCATGAAATAAAAAGAGTATAAACTTTTGTCCATCAATTTTGGAAAATCATTAGTACGTGGTCTAGATTTAATCGTAAATGATTTTATAAGTAACAAAGGTTGATCAGAAAAACTTATGGAAGTCTCTTGGGACCATGCAAACTTATTTTTCACTCTCGGGGATTAAAAGTTTGACTGGAGGTGACAAAGGTCCATTTCGGTTCAATTGGAGTAGATTTTTGCGCAACCAGTGAACTTTATACATTTTAAACTTAGGTACTTCAATGATTGGAGATACAACTATTTATTTCACATTGTCATGACCAATTTTTTATATATATATATATATATTTAGGAATCAACGAGACAATGGAAGGACCTAGAATGTTCACAGGGAGTATTTGCTAACACTTTTCAGAAATTATGCTATGGTACTCCAAACTTCCTTGAATATACCCTATTCTTTAGAACTCTGATCCCAAACATGAGAACAAATGTTTGATGCGGAGATTATGCATACCACCTAAGAGATGTGCATGTAGAGATAGCGTTTGATTGATTTTATTAGTATTCCATTAGTGCCCTTATGATGGGGGTTATGAGAACAATAATTATCACCACAAAAACTTACATGGAATTACATATTCATTGTTTTTATGAAACAAAAAGAGAATAAACTTTCGTCAATTAATTTTGGAAAAGCGTTAGTATGTGGTCTACATTTAATCATAAAGTATAACTTATAAGTAATAAAGGTTTATCATAAGAACTTATGGAAGTCTCTATGGAACCAGGCCAGCTTCTTTATCACTCTCCAGGATTATAAGTTCGAGTGTGGATGACAGAGGTCCCTTTCAGTTCATTTGGAGTAGATATAGGTGCAACCGTTGAACTTTTTGATTTTTACACTTAGGTCCCTCCAAGATTAGAGATAAACATATTTAATTCCCATTGTCATGACCAAGTTGTTTCGATTTGGGCATCAACGGGTCAACAAAAGGGCCTGGAATGTTCGCAGGGAGTATTTGCTAACACTTTTTGGAAATTACGCTATGGCCTAAACTCTCATGAAAGTACCCTACACCTAAAAACATCGCGCTCAAACATAAGAACAAATATTTGATGTGGAGATTAAGAGTACTATCTAAGACGGATACACAGGGAGGTAGTGTATGATCATTTATTATTATTAATATTACATTAATTTCCTTATGATGGGCGTTATGAGAACGATAATTTCCACCACATAGCATCACAAAAAATTACATATTTTTGGTTTTTTATGAAATAAAAAGACAATAAAATTCCTCCATCAATTTTTGAAAAGCGCCAGTACGTGGTCTAAAATAAATCATAGATGATTACTTATAAGTACTCAAGGTTAACTGGAAGAACTTGTAAAAATCTCAGTGGGACCAAGCCGACTTCTCTATAACTCTCGGGGATTATAAGTTCGAGTTGAAATGACAAAGGTCCCTTCCGGTTCATTCGAGATCGATTTTGGCACAACCAGTGAACTATTTAGTTTTTGCACTTAGGTCTCTCCAAGAAAGTGGGAGATATCAGAATGTCAAATTGGAGATACACTTATTTAATTCATATTGTCACAACCATTTTGTTCCGATTTGGGCTTCATCGGGTCAATGGAAGGCCCCAGAATATTTACAGAGAGTATTTTCAGATACTTTTCAGAAATTATACTATGGTCAAAACTTTAATGAATGTACCCTACGCAAAAGAACTCCACGCCTAAAAATAAGGAGACATTTTTGATGTGGTGATTATGTGTACTGTTGCAATGGGGGGTAGTGTATAATCATTATTTTTATTAGTTGTCCATTTAGGCACTAAAATTGGGCGTTGTGAGAACGATAATTTCCACCACATAGAATTTCATGGAATTATATATTCTTGGTTTTTTATCAAATAAAAGAAAACAAAACTCCATCAATAATTTTTGGAAAACCGTTAGTACGTGGTCTAGCGTTAATTGTTCATGATTACCTATAATTAACAAAGTTTAGTCAGAAGAACTTCTGGAAGTCTCAATGGGATCATGCTAGCTTATTTATCACTCTAAGGGATTATAAGTTTTACCAGGGATGACAAAGGTGTCTTCCGTTTCTATTGGAATCAATTTTGGCGCAATCTGTAAACTGTTTAGTTTTTGCACTTAGGTCCCTCCAAGAAATTGGGAGATGTTGGAATGTAAAATTAGAGATACATCTATTTAATTCACATTTTCATGACCACGTTGTTCCGATTTGGGCGTAAACATGTGACTGGAATCAGAAATTACACTATGGCCCAAACTTCCTTGAATGTACCCTACGCTTTAGAACTCCGAGCTCAAACATAAGGACAAATTTTTGATGTGGAGATTATACGTAGTGTCTAAGAGGATTGCACGGGGAGGTAGCGTATGATCATTTTTGTTAGCATTCCATTAATTCCCTTACGATGGCCGTCATGAAAACAACAATTTCCACCACATAGAATCATACAAAATTACATATTATTGGTTTTTGGTGAAATAAAAAGAGAATAAAATTAGGTCCATCAATTTTAGATAAGGGCAAGTATGTGCTCTATAGTAAATTGTAGATGAGAACTTATAAGTAAAAAAGGTAAAATGGACGAACTTGGGGAACTCTTTCGGGGACCAAGCTAGCTTCTTCATCACATTCTGGGATTATATGTTCGACTAGGGATGGAAAAGGTCCCTTTCGGTTTATTCGGAATCGATTTTGGCGCAATCGGTGAACTTTTGACCTTTTGCACTTGAGTCCCTCTAAGAAAGTGGGAGATGTCGTAATGAAAAATTGGAGATTAGCTTACTTAATTTACATTGTCATGATCATTTTATTCTGATTTGAGGATCAACATTTCAGTGGAAGGGCCCGGAATGTTCAATGGGATTATTTGCCAACACTTTTTAGATATTATGCTATGGCCCAAAATTCCTTGATTGTACCATACAGTTCAGAACTCCGCGCTCGAACATAAGTACAAATGTTTGATGTGGAGAATATGCGTATTGTGTAATAGGGTTGCACGAGGAGGTAGTGTATGATAATTTTTATTAGAATTCCATTATTGCCCTTACGATGGGCGCTATTAGAGCAATAATTTTCACAACAAAAAATCATACGGAATTACATATTCATTTTTAATGAAATTGAAAGAGAATAAAATTATGGCCATCAATTTTGGAAAAGTGCTAGTACGTAAAGTAACAAAGGTTAAAGGTGTGATGCTTCTCTCTTTAGGTACTGCGGGCAATAAGGTGTTCCCTAAGTGTATTCTTAAATCTCATCTGGTTTTCAGATCAGGATCTCCATCGGTGTCACCATGGGTAAATAGGGAAACAATAGGGGTAGAAAGAATCTCACGATTCAGCTAGAAAGGGATGAAAGCAAAGAAGATGGGACAAAAATTGGGAATCTGAATGGTAGAAAGGTGGAGGAAGTTGGGAAAAGTGTGGTTATAGAAGAAACAGAGGGTAAAAATGGGACAACGGATGTAGTGCCAACAATGGTGGAAACGTCGATCCAGCGAGATAGCTCAATAGAAGGTGCCCAAAATTCTTCAATGGGAAAGAAACTCTCATGGGGGGATAAAGCTGAAGAAGAAGGAGATCTAAATTGGTCCTCTCTTTTTTATTTTCGAGAAGTAAGGAAGTACGAAACGGTCAACATTGATGGGGTAGAGTTGTTGGAAATATAGATGAGGATATTGAAGAAGGAGTAAAGCAATGGGAGAATTTTATTGTGTGCAAAACAATGGGCTATAACCCTCCGTTCAAGGTAATTGAAGGTCTTATTTACATAATTTGGGGTAAGAAGGTTATAAAAATATGGCAATTGCAAAGGAGTGTTTTCATGATTAAATTGGTGTCAAAGCATGTATGTGATGAAATTATTAATCTAGGAATGATTGTCTTTGATGGGAAACCTGTGATTTTACAACTATGGGAAAGGATATGGATATGAGTGAGCCAGATACAGTGCTAGTGTGGGTTCAGTTGCCAGATCTTTACTGGAAACCTAAAAAAATATTTAAAATCATGAGTTTGATTGGGAAACTTTTATGCCTATATAAATCTACAGCTGAGAAAGAAAGGCTCGCTTATGCAAGATTGAAAATTGAAGTTAAATTTGGAAACTCTGGGCCTGATAAAGTGCTCTATGTGAAAGAGAAAAAAGTGATTGTTCAACAAAAACTTGATTTCGAATGGAAACCAATCTTATGCTCAGTTTGCAATTTGTATGGTCATCATGAAAGGGAGAGCAGGAAGAAGGTGGATCAGGAGAAGCATCCGAGAAACAACAAGGCTCAAGTGTTTGTTCCAATGAGGAGGAAAGATCATGAACAAGGGAAGAGTAATGGTGGAAAAGGAATAGAAAAAGAAGATGATGAAATGCAGTCTGTAGAGAATATAAATTGAAGTTTCGGAAGAAAGCAGGAGCTCAACTATCATATAACAATAATTTTGAAAGGGGAGACTAGTGGGAAACAGGATGAGGATAAACCACACGACAAATGATGAATGTTACAACGTGGAATATCATAGGACTGAATAAAAAGGCTAAGCACAATGAGATCAGAAGGTTCAGCCTAAAGAATCAAGGTTGTTTACTAGGAATATTGGAAATGAAAATAACAAAAAAAAGAAAATGAGAAAGATGTGTGGAAGAGAATTGGGCTCAGATGGAAGTTGGCAACAAATAGTACAAATGTGATCAGAGGGAGAATATGGCTAGCTTAGAGGACAACCTGTTTTGACATTGATATTTTGCTTCTGAATGATAGTGGATGGATCTGCTGTGTTTGAAAAAGAGTGAAAACAAAATCTTTTTTTGCACAATGGTGTATGGCTTTAGCACTGCAAAAGGAAGAATTGGGATGTGGGAATTTCTAAAGTCACTTGGAAAAAGGAATTAGCCATGGCTAATAATAGGTGATTTTAATTCACCATTATTATCAGAGGACAGAATTGGGGGCAACCCAGTTGAGAATACGGAGATGAAGGATTTTAAAATTACAATGGAAGAGCTGGAAATGGATGTGATAAGAACTACAGGCACGACTTATACTTGGTGTAACAGGAGATCGGAGGGTGATAGGGCGAGATAGAGGGATTATATATAAACCATGGATGGATGAGTACCAAGATGCAGTATGTGAAGTGACAATGAGATAATCTTGGATCATTTACCTCCGGTGATAAGATTTACTCAGAAATGGTAGAAAATGGACAGGACTTCAGATTCTTTAATATGTGGTCCAAATCTCAGTCTTTCTAGGCTATTGTTGAAAAAAAATTGGAGGATGAAGAAAAAAGTGAATCTGGTTGATATAAGTAAAGTTGTGAAATCTCTAGAGAAACCACTCAGAGCTTTAAACAAATTTTAGTTCAGTGATATAAGTAAAAGAGCAAGACATGCACTGGAGGAATGAGAGATAGCAGTGCAAATCTTAGATGCTAAACCTAATTCAGTAAAACTATAGAAGATAGAACATGATGCAAAATTGAAAGATGAAAGTTTAAGAGAGGGTGAGTTTAGTTTTTTAAAGCAAAAAACTAAACTGCAGTGGGTGCTAGAAGGAGACTTGCCAACAAAATTCTTCTATGATTCATTGAAGAAGAAACAGTACTTAAACAGAATTGTGGCACTGAATTTGAATAGAAAACTGGTGATTGATCAAGATGATATTGGAGCTGGACTGATCAACAATTTCAGAACTGAATTGGAATTTAAAACGAAGGTACATGGGATTGAAGATAGAGTTGTCCAACAAGGAAATGTCTTATCTTTTAGTCAACAGGCTAAACTGTTGAGGCCAGTAAACAATGATGAAGTTTTGAGAGCTTTGAAAGGAATTAGTGGTGAAAAAAACTCGGAAAAAGACGGTTACAGAAGCCATTTTTTCAGGGAATCTTGGGGAACAATAGGTGAAAAAGTTACAATTACAGTACAAGGATTCTTCAAAGATGATTGTATACCTGGAAATTTTAGGAGTGTAGTTATCACACTGATTCCTAAAATTGATCAGCCACAATATCCTTCTGATTATAGCCCATAGCATCTTTCTTTGTACGGTACAAAGTTATCAAAAAGATCCTTCAAGAATAGGAGAAGTTCTTCCCGAGCTGATCAGTAACAACTAAAGTACGGTTGTCAAGGGCATGTATATAGCACACATGTTATTGGCACAAGAACTGCTACACAAGTTTAGAGTGGGAACAATGCGTCTAAGCTTTGTTGATCAAATTGATATCAGTAAGGCGTTTGATAGCATAAGTTGATCTTTTTTATTAACTAGTTGAGATTGCTAAAGTTTCCGGAGCAGGTTATAATTTGGATCCAAAATAGCACCATGAAATCAGAGTTATGTATCTCCTATAATGGTAGATACACTAACTCTTTTGAAGCAAAAAAAGGTGTCAAGGAAGGTGACCCCACTTTCCTCATCTTGTTCGTGATTAGCATGGAGTATTTCACGACACTAATGAAAAAGGAGTTAAGAGCAGGGAATATAGAGTATAATAAAAAATGCAAGAAAGTAGATGTTCACACACTGCTCTTTGCAGATGACCTCCTTCTATTCTGCGGAGCAAATGAAAAATTGCTGAATGGAGTAAAGTTGGTTCTGAGGAGATTTAAAGAAGCTACAGGATTGTCCATGAAGGAAGGTAAATCAAAAGTTCATTTCTTAAAAGTAGATGAATCTGTAAAAATGTACATGACATCGATTATGAACATTACTAAAGGGAATTTCCCTATGAAATATCCGGGACTTCCTCTATCAATAATAAAATGGGACAAAGATGTCTGTGAAGCTATCATTTAAAAAATAAGAGGCAGAATACAGGGATGGAAGTCAAGGAGTATATCCTATGCTGGAAAGTTAGAGCTGATCATGGAGTGTTACAAAGTCTTTCAGGGTATTGGTGTAGTGTTCTTAATGTTCCTGAAAGTGTTCACAGGAAGAATACACAAATTTGTACATGCTATTTATAGGGTAGATAAGAAGGAGAACATGGTTTCTCAGCTGCAACTTGGGACTCGATAGGTAATATCAAGAGATGCGGTGGAATGGGGATTTGAGATTCGGACCTATGGAATAAGGAAGCAATATGTAAACATCTATAGGATGTCAATCAAAAAAAGGATGCGCTATCAAGAGTATTATCTCAAAGGGGAAAACTTGGAAGAGTGTGTTTATTCATACACTAACAGAAGGCCTTGGAAGGTGTTGATGAAGCTAAAAGAAATATTGTATACAAGTTTTCCGGAATGTGTTAATTTAAAAGGAAGTCTCCGCGTGGCTCAATTTTATGACATACTGAAAGGAGGTGAAGAGAGGAAGTATAAGGCCAGGATAGTTTGGAGCAAAAACATTCATTAGAAACATAAATTCGTTCTCTAGCTTTTGCTGAACGGGAAACTTGCAACCAAATATAGGCTGTGTGAGTTTGGCATCTTGAAAAGCCATGAAAATTGTTGTTCCTGTGGGCCGGTAGAAAGTTCACAACACTTGTTCATACAGTGTAGCTACGGGAGAATCATGATGAAAAAACTAAAAATCCCAGGTTTGATATGTATGAAAAGATTGAAGAAATTGTTGTTCTTGATGTTAAGAAGAAAAAGGATGAATAAAAAACTCTCCTTGTTGGTAGCAGGGTTGTATAATCTATGCTCGAAAGGAATATGCTTGTATTCACGGGTGTTGAGTTGAAACCGGAGACGCTGGTACATCAAGTTTTGATAGAGGAAGACTGGAGATGGAAAGCGGAGAAGAAGAAGTAACGTAGTCGTAGACTAATTGGGATTTTCTTGTAGTTTTGTTCTAATTGAGTTTCTGTAATGGGCCAGGAGAGATGGTTAAACTTTGATTTGTTTTGTGCTTCACTAATTAATAGAAAATCCTTCACCAAAAAAAATAACAAAGGTTAATCGGATAAATTTTCGGAATTCTCCCGGGGACCAAGCTATCTTCTTTATCACTGTAATAGGTTATACGTTCGACTAGGGATGACAAATGCCCATTATGGTTCATTCGAAATCAATTTTGGCGCAAACGGTGAATTGTTTACTTTTTGCACTTAGGTCCCGCAATGAAATCGTGATATGTTGGAATGTGAAATTGGAGATACAAATATTTAATTCACATTTTCACGAACATGTTTTTTTTATTTGGGCATCAACACATGAGTAAAAGGGCCCGGAATGTTCATGGGTAATATTTGCCGACACTAGAAGTTACACTACAGCCCAAAATTCTTTGAGTGTACCATATGCTTTAGAACTCCGTGCCAAAACAAAAGGACAAATGTTTGATGTGGAGATTATACATACTGTCTAAGAGGGATGCACAGGGAGTAGTGTAAGATCATTTTTATTAATATTCCATGAAGGACCTTACGATGAGCGTTACGAGAATGGTAATTTCCACCATATAGAATCACACGGAATTACACATTATTTATTAATGAAATAAACAGATAATAAAATTCCGTTCATCCATTTTGGAAATGCGCTAGTACATGGTCTGGAGTAAATCATAGATGATTACTTATGAGTAACAAATGTTAATTGGAAGAACTTATGGAAGTCTCTATAGGACTAAGTCAGCTTCTTTATCACTCTCGGGGATTATAAGTTTAACCAGGGATAACAAAGGTCCCCTACGATTCGATCAGAATCAATTTTGGACCAACTGGTTAGCTTTTTAATTTTAGCACTTAGATCCCTCAAAGAAAGTGGGAGAAGTCGAAATGCACAATTGGGGATACACCTATGTAATTCACATTGTCACGACCATGTTATTCTGATTTGGGCTTGAACGGGTCAATGGAAGGGCCTGGAATATTCACAGGGAGTATTAATTGACACTTTTTGAAAATTACGTTGTGGCCCATATATGCAACACCGTAAGCCTTTTGATTAAAGCAAGACATGGATTAACATGCTACCGACATGGGTTAACCTGAAATTTTTTAGCTGGAACCAAAAATTTAAGCTACAAATATGAGCTAAAATTTCCCCTAACCCTATTATATTTCATTTTCATTCAGCAATATAATCCATTTCATATCCCGAAAACACTGCCACCAAAACTCACTCCTAAATTTGTTTCCAGTCACATCATTCCAACAATACAAGTGCTCAATCAAATTTCTCCTTTCAATCATCCATAGGTACTAGAGGATGGAGCATTTTGAGGTAAAAAATAATTGAGGTTGTTTCCATCTATTCAATGTTCATTTTGAAATTTTACTAGTTAAGTTATTATTGTTATGTTTTTTATAGAGCAAAGACTGAATATTTTCATGAGGGATGATGATTGTGTTACATGTCATCTAGTGTATAGTGTTTGTTTTTTCAAAATAATTCCATGTTTATAAGTACTAAGAAATAAGGCCTATATTTGGGCTGATAGTGGACAATGATTACATTTTTGTAGCAACACACTTAAAGGTGCGACATCGGTCTCATTCGGTCGAGCCTGGAAATATGTTTTAAAAAATGACTGATGTCACACATGTCTATGAAATGTTGCATATTTTCATGTTTGTGCTACATTTTATCTACTGGCTAGTTTAGATTTTGTGGAAATAATGTCATGTACAAATAATGAGGAGTATTTTTTATAGATTAGAGTTCATTCTAAGCAACAATGCTGCTTCACCATGAAAAAACTATGAATGTCCGACGTCGGTCAATAGACATCGGCCTTTGTGACAGCAAAGTTCGGAACAATTGGCGTCACACCTACGCAGATGAGTTATGTTTTTTTGGTTCATATTAGTGTCGTTTACATATGACTATATAGTGTGTATTTCATTTGGGGACTGCTCATTTCTAACATAAACTTTGTTTACTGTGGATTGGTTGTATTAGGACAAAGAGAGTTATCGGTAAACTTTCAACGTGTGGATGAATGGACTTGTCATTTTACAAGTCTCTTAGTCAGTGTTAATGCCGTATAGCGCATGCAATGAAGGTTCAATGCCAATAATATTTTAATTTCACATGAAGGTTATGTATTTTAATAGTTTTTATAATAGTTTTGTAATATATGTGGTTGTAGTGTGGGTTCTATCATGTGTTTCAAGTTCGCATTAATTGAGCAACACTGATTATTGTATGATGTTTAACCATTACACGAGTCATCAAATATTAAATAACATGTAACGACTAGCGACGAACAATTGTTTTTGTCATCGAATATTAAATATGATAATATTTGAAGTCAACCGACATCTCTCTGATTAAAAAGCGACGTTGCATAAGCTGGTACAGAGATAACATGCAACCGACATTGCACATATCATCATCAGTAACAATAATGACCAATATCAATGGTATGATAGAGAAACCCTAGTAGTCGGTGTCGGTAATTTGTGTGTGAGATCGGCCTGTCAAAACTACGTTCTTTTGGTCATAGTTCCACGCCATCATGCACACGACATGACTGCCCTACACCACATGATGACACTAGATGTCCCTTTCAATATCAATCACTTTACGATCAATGTTAGCTAGAATGAAGTTGCAACCATATTCTCACATCATCTGACTTCTTATAGTTATCAACGTCGGCCAAAATACCTACCGATGTCGGTAAAAAATAGAGGTAAAAAGAAGTTTTTACCTCGGTTCTAAACTGAGGTATAAAGTAAACTGTTTACCTCGCCACTATTTACCTCAATTTTTTGGGGCTAAAAACTGCGGTAAAAGGTGCTGTAGAACCGAGGTAAAAGATCCTGCCTCTTGTAGTGCTAACAGTCTATACATGTACATTGATATATGGAACGACTTCTAGCACTTTATTGTCATCGTTTGAATCCAGCGCTCGATGGCCTTCATTTAAGAATCCTAGATAAACATGTCAGAGACCTCTATTCATTGTTTATTAAATTTATCGGTTAGAACCTCCACATCGCCTCACCAATTTCATCTAAGACTTTTCCATAGAAGGTGAGAAACAACTTTAAATGCGAACAAAGATTTTACACCTTTTTTTTGTTGTGAATCAAAAGGAAAAATAAGCCGAGGCCCTAAAATCACGACTTCCGTATCTCTGAAACTTACAATACATATATACTTTAAAAATGTTTTATACATATAATTCAAGAAAAAGTATGAAACCACAATGTACAATTCCTAAAACATCATCTCCCTATTTAATTTAGAACAAATGTTTTTGGAAAAAGAAATTATGAACATACACGACACAAGGACACATGGACACAAATTAATGAAACCAATTAAATGAGCGTTAAAGTTCATATTTCATCATTATCCTAGTTTATAGAATTGAATAGAGTCATAAATGTGAAATTTGGTTGGATTTTATACAAAAACAATTAAACTAAAATGCATATTTATTATATCACCTTGCTACATTTTCAAGTACATTCACTAGATTATTATATCAATTCTTGATCGATTGGATTAAATTTCAACTCATCTAGTAAACCTACCCTGTCCCGTGGCATGAAAATAAACTATCAAATTGTACGTGTTTGTATATATATAATGTTTATAGATGATCAATTTAGTGGGATTCTTTTATCTTTTGATTTGATTCTTCACTTTCAAAAAGCATAGGGTGAAGTTAAGAACATAAAAGAATAAATAAATAAAAAATTATAAATATTACATATTAGGCCGGCTTGCCATCGAACTTATGATCACAACCAGGGCAGTGTTTGGATCTGCTCAATTGATGCTCCCCCAACTTTGTGTCTATTAGAACATAATTGCTTATGCTCCTCAAATGACTACTCTTAATCATATATCTCTTGTTCAAAGTGCTTAAAATTTTTAATTCCAACTTCCATAAGAGACAATAATTTTTTTTAAAAAGTGCTTGGTTACAATTTTTAATGATTTTTTAACCTATTTACCTCTTCGAGCTCTCGAAGTAGCTTAATAACCACTCTCTATTCTTATCTCATTACCTGAATTCCCTAACATACGGTAATATAGAAAAATAAAAGTTCTTAGGAAAGATCTAACACATTCCTTGTTATTTGAAATTATAAATTTTTATAAGTTGGAAGCTCTAAAATCACAGTTTCCTTCATCCTTAAATTGGTAATAAATAATTTAAAATTTTTCTTTGCATATTAAATGATAATTAAGGCAATATACATTATAAATCATGGAAGGATACAATCTGATGCACGGAATGCAATTAATCCTGGCATGTCTGCACTCATGAATATAAAGACATCATAATATGGTATACATGCATCCTTCGACTCCCCTCAAGAAGGTTGAACTAGAACCACCATAAATTCATTTCACCATTTATGGTGTTCGACGGTTAAGTCATCTTCAAACAACCTCACCAGGAGGTACAAACTAAAAGTGACAAAAACACCACCTTATAATCTTTCCACAAATCTGCAAAAAATTAAGCCTTTCGGGGAATGAAGGCAGTAATGACCCGACCAAGTCCCAACTAGATAGCCATGCAATGTGGCTTGTACGACTCATTTTTAATTGGTACAAACTAGAACATTTGTCCTCAGGCACCTACCATACGACTCAACCCCTTCATCCAAAAACCTCCTCGATTTGCGCAACAAACACCATCCTTCCGATATTTATAAACTTGAGAAAAGGACCACTCATCAAGACCTATCCAACATGGCCTCTAAATGAAAACTTGAACGACACACACACAAGTGCACATATTAAAATATTATTACATGAAACCAATTAAATTATAATTAAAGTGCATATTTCACTATTAACAAAGTTTACAAAATCGAATTAGTTAAAAAATTGAAATTTTGTTGGATTTATTGAAATCTAACTACATTTAAAATCATATCTGATTAATGAATAGAAGTTTCTTTCACCATGTTCAATTATCCAATGATTTTTGCGGTGATTATACATTTAATGAACTAAAATTTGATTATAAGCTACTAGATCTTACTTCCTCGTGACTTATTCCCAAATCGACCAACGTGAAGCTCGACTCAAAAACCTTTGATTTGTGCGGTCACACAGACAAACATAGTTGATCAGGGTGCAACAAAGAAAAAAGTTGATTAACCAAATTTTATTGTTTGATGATTACAAGAATGTCACTGGAGAATTTATGATTTTCAAAAAGAAATTATGAACATGCACAATAGAGGCATGCACCCATGTGCACAAGCATAAAAACAAAATAAATCCAATGTTTGGACAAGTTTTGTGGTGCATATTTAATTATTAACCTAGTTAACAAAATCTGGTCATTTCATAAATGGAAGAATTTCTTTAAGTTTATATAAAGCTAAAAAAGACACATTAGCTTGGCTATTAACGAAAGTGGCCACATCTAAACTAGTCCTGAATTTTCTAAGCTCGGGAGTTACAGACTTATCATCTTCAGAGGGACGAATGCCTTTTGGGCAACCTTTGTTTTGCTACTTAAACCCCCAAGTTTAATCTTGGAGTAACTCCATATTCATGACTTGCGTATCGTCAAGTCCCTTTAGATTGGTCTAAAACCTTCTAAGAAAAACATATACCCCAAATACAACTTCAAACAATAATAATGATCAACTGTTTCACCCTAAGATAGAGCAACTTCCGGAGTGACTATCACATCATCTCTTCTACTGCAAAAAAAACTACGGCCCAACGATTAAAACACATGACTATTTCAAATACAAAATTAATTTTTCAACTAAAGATTACAGAATTTCAAATTTTTTGTCCTTATTTATTTCCAAAATGAAGCGCCCTCATATAGGTATCAAATGTGTGGTCGTATATAACCCTGTCATGTCTTTTAGTATATGAAACAAAGACAGAAAATATGTTCCGGTAAACATGTAAAAAAAATCTGAGAACATTTTGTTTACTTTCTGCAATTAAGTACCGATTCATTCCCGAAATATAATCTTAGAATCCAATGGCAAGGCTCTATTGCAACATAGCATATGTAGCTAACACAAATAGCTAATTTGAGATCAAGCACCTAGCGGAGATTTTCGCTTGTATATTGCAGTTATGGCATTGTCTGTCACTCTATAGTAGGTGCGTTAACATATGGAATAACATGTCGCACTTTCTTGTCGTCCTCCAAATCCACATGCTCGTTGGCCTTCATTCAAGAATCGTGGACAAACATGTATGTGACCTCTATTCATTCTTTATTAAATTTATCGATTAGAACCTCCACCACCGCCTCACCAATTTCCTTTAATAATTTTCTATAAAAAATGATAAAAATCTTAAAATAGGTAAAATAGGTTTAAGATTTAAAATCATGACTTCTGTGTTTCTAAAACTTACCATACATATATACTTTAGAATTATGTTATAGATATAATTGTAAAAAATAAAAAAATGAAACCACAATATACAATACTAAAACATTATCTCCCTATTTAATTTAGTACTAACGTTTTGGAAAAAGAAATTATGAGCATGCACGACCAACAATTATGAGCATGCACGACACACATACATATGTACAAATTAAAGAAACCAATTAAATGAGCGCTAAAGTGCATATTTCATCATTATCTAAGTTTATAGAATTAGATAGGCTCATAAATTTGAAATTTGGTTGAAGTTTATATAAAATTTTAAACTAAAATCAATATTTATTACATCCCTTGCTATATTTTAAAGTACATTCACTAGAATCTTCTATCAATTCTTGATCCATTGGATTAAATTTCACATCAGGTAGTAGACCTAGCCAAGCCCATGGCATGAAAATAAACTATCAAATTGTAGTGTATGTATATATAAAATGCGTATACATAAATAATTTAGTGGAATCTTTTATATTTTGATTTGACTTTTAGAATTCCTTTGGCGAAGCCAAGAACATAAAACAAAATATAAATAAAAAATATTAGGTCGGCTTGCCATCGAACTTATATTCACAACTAGGGCAATGTTTGGATCCGCTCGATTGATTCTCCCCCAACTTTGCATCTATCTGATCAAATTTCTTTTGTTGCTTAATTGACTACTCTTAATCATATTTCTTTTGTTTAGCATATACCAAAAACATTTTAATCCAACTTCCATAAGAGACAATAATTTATTTATATCGTGTTTGGTTACAATTTCTAATGATTTTTTAAAACCTATTTACCTCTTCGAACTCCCCCAAGTAGCTTAATCACCATTCTCTAGTCTTAACTATTGACTTAGATTCCCTAACTTATGCTAATATAGAAAATATTTTTAATTCTCAGGAAATATCTAACGCAATCCTTGTATTGTGAAGTTATAATTTTTTTTATAAATTGGAACTTCTAAAATCATGGTTTCCTTCATCTTTAAAATTGACAACACATATATTTAAATTTTGGTTTACATATTAAATGAAAATGAAGAAAATGTACGGTATTAAGACAGTCACTTTCCTACATTTTTTTTATAGAAATTATGAAGATGCACGATACAAGTACACATGTGCAGAAATATAAAAGATAACATGAGATGAAACAAACCAACAAACATAAGATGACACAGAACACATTAAATATCCATTTGGAAAGGATGATTATACCAACACACGAAAAATGCGCACATCTTGCACGTGATGCTTACTTACCAAATTTGTCAAATGAGGATTTGAAAACTACGTAGGTAGTAGGTATTTTGGTTGTGGTGATTTTTTCGGGATAAGTGTGTCCTCCTTCTATTTTTAAGGAATACGAAGGGGGCATCGGAATCATAGGGTTTCTCTTGAGCGACCATGGAAAGACAAAATCAGCTACGCTGATGCATCTAAGCCTTGCCTGTCTTGACCCATAAATTTCAAGATATCGTACTATGGTAGCCCTGCGTCATTTTGACACCTAAAAATATT
Organism: Rubia tinctorum; assembly: GCA_032355605.1. Lineage (NCBI taxonomy): Eukaryota > Viridiplantae > Streptophyta > Magnoliopsida > Gentianales > Rubiaceae > Rubia > Rubia tinctorum. The sequence goes on from JAULKM010089250.1 coordinate 18,603, forward strand.
TGAATTCAAACTATCATTGATTCATTCCACCATTTATAATACTCGATGCTCAAGTTACCATCAAATAGCTTACCGGGAGATACAAACTAAATATGAGCGAAAAGACCTTCCTATTATTTTCCCACGCAGATGCAGCAAATGAAGACATTTGAGGAATGAATGCTGTAATGAATTGATCAATCCCAAACTATATGGCAGCGTGATGAGACTGGTACAACTCATTCCCATACGTACTAACCCAAACATTTTTCCTCGGGCACCTAGCGTACAACTCAAACCCTTCATCCAAAAACCTCCCCAATTTGCACAACGAACACCAACACCATTCTTCCTGCTCTTTGTAAACTTTAGGAAATGACCACTCATCAAGACCCATACAATAAAGCCTCAAAATGAAAACATGCACGACAAACGCACAAATGTGTAAAATTAACATAAGATGACATTAAACAATCATTAAATTGAATATTTCACTATTAACCAAGTTTATAGAATCGGATCAGCTAAAAATATTTTAAAATTTTTATTTAATAAAATGGTTAAATTAAAGTTCGTATTTCTTTTAAAATCTAACTACATTATAAAGTATACCTGATTAATGAAAATGAAACCATACAATACTTAAAACTTCATCTCCCTATTTAATTTGTGAACTAATTTTTAAGGAAAAATATGTTTCGAACATGCAAGAATGAAACCAATTAAATGAGCACTAAAGTGCATATTTAGTCATTATTCATGTTTATAAACATGAAATTTTGTTGCATTTTACATAAACAATTTGAACTGAAATGACTATTTATTATATCACCTTGCTACATTTTAAAGTGCATTCACTAGATTCATCTATTAGTTCTTGATCCATTGGAGTAAATTTCACCTTAACTAGTAGAGCTATCCAATCCCGCGATATGAAAAAAACTATCAGTAGTATATGTGTGTACATATACAATGTATGTATATGAACAATATGGTGGGATTATTTTATCTCTTGATTTGATTCTTCACTTTTAAAAGTCGTATGGTGAAGTCAAGAATATAAAATAAAAATTATAAATATGAAATATTAAGCCGGGTGCCATCTCACTTATGATCACAACTAGGGCAGTGTTAGGATCCGCTCAAATGATGCTCCCCCAACTTTGCGTCTATGTGATAAGAATTTCTTATGTAGTTATATTTACAATTTTTAATCAAATTTCTCTTATTCAACGTGCCAAAAACTTTCTAATTCCAACTTCCGTAAGAGACAATAATTTATTTGTACAATGTTTGGTTATAATTTCTAATGAATTTTTAAACCTATTTACCCCCTTGGAGCTCCCCCAATTTGCTTAATTATCATTCTCTAGCCTTTTCTCGTGACTTGGATTCCCTAACTTATGGTAATATTGAATTTTATTTTAGTTCTCAAGAAACATCTGACGCATTCCTGATATTGTAAATTTGTAAATTTATTGTGTACTATCAATGAATGAAATCTAGCTGTTGCCAATTTGGTCAAGGCATCTTCCTTTGTGTTTTCACTTCTTGGTATATGTTGAACATCGAAGTACTCAAGTTGAACAATGAGATGATGAATTCTTCTTAAATACTTTATCAACTGCTCTTCTCGAACTTCGTAGTCTCCCCGTACTTGGTGGACTACTATTTGTGAATTGCTAAAGAAGTTAACGCTTTTGACCTTAATCTTAATTGTAAGGTTTATGCCACATATCAGTGCCTCATAATCAACTTCATTGTTGGTGAGTGGAAATTCGAAACGAAGTACATATATGTGTTCCCCTCCTTTTGGCTTTTGCAGAGATTGGTGACTTTAGTGTTGCCAATGTTCAAAGTTGTTCCTTCAATGACTCATACACTTTCTGACTTTCATCGCTCCAGCTTAACCCTTTGACCTTCTTAACGACTACAAAGAGTGAGAAATATTTCTCAGCCTTTGAAATAAATCTACTAAACGATGTCAATAATCCCATTAATATACGCACTTCTTTAACTATTCGTGGTTGAGGAAGGTCTACTATTGCTTGTATTTTTCTGGGTTAGCCTGAATCCCCTTTGATGATGCCTTGTATTTTAAGAATTTTCCTACGCCTACTCTGATTATGCATTTCTTGGGATTAAGCTTCATGCCAATTGCACTTAGCATATCTGAAGTTTCTTTCAAGTCTTGCGCGAAGTTGCATATCCTTTTTCTTTTGCGCGAAATCTAGCCCTTTTCATTTCTTACGTTTTTGTGCTTCAGCTATATTTATGGTTAAGGAATAAGGGTGCTACTATGTGTTATGCGTTTGACCTTCAAATCCATGGCATTCATTAAAGACTAGGAGTAATGATGTCTAGCTTCATATATGTTTGTCTTTATTCTGCTTTTATGTGATTGAGTTCATGTTTTATGGATCCTTTATGTGAACCATTGGTAGCTGGAAAGTTGTATTGTTACATCCTATTGAGACTAACAGTAACGGGGGTTTAATCTTGAAAAAATAGAACTTATCAAATATGATTTCATTAGTGAAGTTGATTTGAGTCTTGAAGAACTCGATGGATCACACCCGGTTTACCTAAACGTCAAACATTACAACTAAACTGATCTGTATTGTGCAGTCAATGAAGCTATTAAACCCGAGATCCAGAAACTGAACTTGCATTTTGATGCATATGTGGTAAAATGGAAAAGGTGTTTTTTAGTGTTAAACCTTGTGTATGTTTTTAATGTATAGTTTCTAGTACATGGTTCTGGAAAATTGATTGTTTTGTGGGTTTCTTGATTTTAATTGGTCTCTTTTTCTAGGAGGAAGTGCATTATGTAGACCTTCTACAATGTTATCAGGAGCTGGGATTCTAAGAAATTCATAGCTGGATGGTAATATTAATCTCTTTGTCCTTGCCATTATTGTAGGTTCCCGTGTATTCCTTGTACATTTAAGTGAATAATTTTGAATCGAGTAACATGCGAGAACAAGACTTTTGAATTTTTTGTTTTAATCAACCGGTCAAAACAATGGGACGCCCGGTGAAGATGTCCTTAATGGTGTTGATGTTTTTGTGCTTGACAATGTCCTTAATGCTGTTGGTGGAGCGCATTTGTCATACACCTGGTGAAGAAGTAGAAATGGGAGGCAATGAACTTACTGTCTTCATCCTTCATTGAACTACAACATAAATTAGATTTAGCTTCTGTAATGTGACTAGGATGTCGCGGGTTCGATCCGTAAGGAATTGGTGGCTTTTGTAGCACCAGATTGGGTTATTATTTCATAATTTATTGATTAAGATTGAATCATTATGTATTTTAGGTTTGGGAGTTAATAATGTGAAGTGGTTTAATGAAGAAAGACACTGGGAAAGTTTTCATTGTGTGTGAAGTTACAGGAAATTTCATAAGAAAGCCTGAAAAGTTGATGCAAAGAATGGAAACATTGCTCCAATTAAGAGATTAGGAGATGTGTTTCCGAAGAGGAGGTGGAGCTAATCCTTAGAATTTTCCACTCCCCCATCGTGGGTGGACATAGCGGGTATAAAAGAACCGCTAGGAGTGTAGCGGAATGTGAACTTATTTGGCCCAACGTGTTGAAGCATACCCGAGAATCATTCTAGCCTATGAAAGGTGCCAAAATAAGGGCAACATCTCATTCAAAAAGGAAATCGCCCAAGTTCTCTCAATGCCGGTTGAGATCTTTGATGTGTGGAGGATGGACTTCATGGGTCCTTTTCCCTATGTCCCATGGAAACTATTATATCCTAGTTGTGGTGGATTATAAGTCGAAATGGTTCGAGGCCAAAGCCACATAAAACAATGATGCAGCAGTTAGGATGAGTTTCTTCAAGTCCAACATATTTTCAAGGTAAGGTATAACCCGAACCATACTTAGCGATAGAGGTACTCACTTTTGTAATAAAATCATGGGAGCCTTGTTCAAAAGATATGGTGTGACCCATACAACATCCACCGCCTACCACCCACAAACAAATGGTCAAGCGAAAATATCCAACTTGAAAATTAAGAGCATCCTTGAAAAGACAGTAAACCAGTCTAGAAAGGATTGGAGTGATAGGTTAGATGATGCGCTTTGGGCGTATCAAACCGTATACAAAACCCCCATAGGCATGTAACCTTTTTCAGATTCTTTATGGTAAAAGGAGCCACCTCCCAGTGAAGCTCGAGTTCAAAACATATTGGGCCATAAATAGCTTGAATATAAACTTGGACAAAGCTGGGAAGCATAGGAAGTTGCAACTCCAAGAACTTGAATAATTTAGGCGCAAATCCTAGTACACCACACTAATATACAAGGAAAATACAAAAGCATAACATGATTAAAAAATAGTGAAAACTACTTTTTTTGTGGGACAAAGAGTCCTTTTGCACCAATCTCGGTTATGTCTTTTTCTGGGTAAATTGTGGTCAGGTTGGGAGGTCCCTATGTGGTAACCAAGGTTTATGAACAAGGAGACATAGAGATAAATGATGAAAGGAGTGGCATCAAATGGTTAGTTAATGGGAAAAGGTTGAAACTTTATCTAGAATGGGGAAATTTTGGGGTGGACAAGGAGGGCAATCCTCCTCTTGAGGAGAAAATGCAATAATGAACTCTTATATTACAAATAAGTCTCGTGAAGACAACAATAAAGAAACAGTCTTTTCATTTTGATCTTGTAGGTTTTGATTTTTTTTATGATTGGATGTGTTTGATGTTTTTTGCATGGATCAGTGTTACTTTTTGTTTGCTTGTCTTTGCGGGGACCTTCACGATGAATTTCAAGACAAGAAAGAAAGTTGATCATTTGATACCTTCAATTTCTCCTTTTTACCTTGGTAACGTGCATTGTGGACAAGTGTGAATTAAGTGTGGGAGGAGGGATCGGAGTTGAAAGGTCACCTTTTTGGAAAGAGGTTCCGAGGGATAATGCAAAGTTCAAGTGTGGGGGAGAGAGTAGTGAAACACTTTGGAGGTTTAATCTTGGGATCCCTTTGTGTTTTTGGTATTTCTTTAGTTTGTCATTTTTTTGGTTTTGGTATGTTGGTAGAATCTTTGGTGGTGTGAAATTTTGCTAGTGTTAGGAAATGTTTTAGGATGAACACTTTGGTAGTGTAATTTTTTCTTTTTCACTATCTTTTGTAGTATGAAGCCCAACTTTGGGCCATTTTGTGCTACACAAAAATTTGAAAAAAAAGGAAAAAATAATATATATATATATATATATATATATATATACCTGGCTAAGTTGGAAACCTGAAAGGGTAATTACGGAAAAAATAGGAAGGAAAGCCCGAATAGGTCGAAAGGACCAAGTAAATATGAGACGCTAGGCCCAGCTAGGTTGGAAAACCTAGGTAAAAATTAGATTCCATGTGGAAAAGTGTGAGATGGTGAGCTCAACATGTGTGAATTCTAGGATGAAAACCCGAAATGGCTCCTAGGGAGAATAAGATAAATTGAGAGACATTTGAAATGGAACTTCAACATCTTTTGGCCATCTTTGGTGGTTTCTTCGTCAATATCTCTTGGATTGTCTTCAGTGGTTTCTTCGGGGAAGTAAGCTAGTTCAACACTTATCTTTAATGCTTACCTTTTTCTTCACAATATTTTGGGATGGTTAGGTTACTTTAGAAACTTCGGGGAGTGTGAGAGTTTTGAGATTCATGCTTCTTTGGGGAACTATGGTAGCTTGGGAATAATTTGAATGTATTTGCTAATGTATCTTTGCTTACTACATTTCGGTTAGATCTTTTCTCGTTTTTGTTTACTCGAGTACGATTAAAGGTTTCAGTGTGAGGGGGATTGATGTACACCATTAGCATGTGTTATCAATTGCATTTAACACATTTATTATCATCTTCTGTTTGGTAGATTGCTAGTTTTAGTAAGGTTTACACGACAAAAGGTGTAGATGACCACTCTTGGTTTTTGTCTAAATCTCGCATTTTGTAGTCTTAATTGAAACTAATGGACACATGGTATTCAGGGGCGCCTAGATCTTCCTCTTTGATCTCATTAGTAGGTTGCCCATGAGTGTTTTTTTCATTTTCTTTTGGTGAAAGGCCATCCACGAGGGTAGTACTAGATATTTAAAGTCCACTTGCTAGAATGGTGGAAAATATCAAAGGTCATTCGAAAGAATGGTAGTAGATCAAAGGCTACAAACTTTAAATTGTGGTAGTAGAAGGAATTGAAACCAATAAAGACGGAGTCAAAGTTTAAGAAGGCCAAAGAAAAAATGGAGCGATCGTTGTTCGAGATTCCATGGATTTATGGGCAAACTCCATGAATAATCAGCACTTAAGGGTTTCACCACTGGATATGTCTTCTCAAGCCCTATAAAATCAAATACAAGAACTCCCAAATAGGACCAATGGTTTACCCATAGCGGAGCAAGGAATTTAGCCATGCGAACCAGCCACGACCTGCGCGGACCACACATGCTTGGCGCGGACCAAGCACAACCCGCACCAACTAGCACTGCCTGTATCACTTGGCACGAGTTGTGAAAAAATCTAGAATGAGGCCCCTTTCTTTTCACTCAAAAAGTGGCTAGGTATGGGGGCGGGATGTTCCATTTTACACATCCCACTTCGTTTCAAGTAACGAATATCAAGACCAGCCCACAAGGGTAAATAATGACGCAGGGCATGCCGAGATACTGAGCAAATTAAGGTTCCAGCTGATGGGGTGCATGAAATGACACTTTGGGTAGATCAGAAACAAGAAAATGAGAACCCAGCCGTAGACCGCGCCCGACACTTGCAATGAAACGAGCCTGCACCGGCACGTCTGGTAAAGACTGTGCCAGGGCTGACCCACTGCGCCGGGATGGACCCGTGGCGGTTGCTAGGGTTTTGGTCACTTTTTGGGCCTATCTTTATGCCGAATTCCCTACTATTATATATATGGAACTTTTTCTATTAGGGTTGAAGTTTTATTCCCATTTTTTAGATCTTAGTAGGTCATTAGATAGAGAAAACACTCTCAATACTCCTAGTTTCTTTTTTTTAATCATTTTTTATCTTTCTTTTGCCCAAAAGTGTTGAATACAAAGAAATACCTGGGTTCAATTCTTAGGGAGTAAGGATTTTTCTTAGGGACTATATTTGTATTCATGTGTTGATGTTTATTTTTATGAGATTTCTAGATCTACCTATTTCTATGTTTTTTGTGATCATTATGTTGGCTTGTTATTAACATTATTATGAATTGCATGAAAGTCACACTTTGTTGGCACACAATCGAGTCTAATTTCATGTTGGCGAACTATGGCTACTTCCTAGTTAAGGAAACCTAGATCCAGTTGGGGTGCAATAGTCCAGAACTGGGCGTGTGCATGAAGGTTTCTGTTGTTAATCGTCACAATCGACCATGCATCTAGTTAGCCAACCAAAGAGGTCTGAAGGGTTGTGGGTAGAGATAGAGTTGGTAGAAAACTAGGGTTATTTTGTTAATCCTAGAAACCATGGATAAGACAGATACTTCCTTTTCCTTTCTAGGCCTAGGGTTAGTTTTGTTCGTGGTGTTCCACCCGGGAGTTAATCGCATGGGGGAGAAACAAACCTGGGCAATGTGTCATCGTTGTTTTTGCACTCTCCTAGTCACGGAAGCGAGACTGATGGAAGATTTATATGCGCACCTCTATGTGATGGATAGGGGGAAGTTTTTACCATTGTTCGCACCACGTGACATAAACACTAGAATAGGGTTAAGTTCTTGTATTTTATGAACTTAATGATTGAAACAACATCAACCATGTCACATAAATATTCTCCGAGTGCTTGTTTATATTGTTTATTCCGTTGATTGCATGCTTGTAGTTGATAGTTTAAAACTTCACCCCAATGGTTATTTCCACAACACTGTTGGTTCCTAAAACATTGTGGATTAACGACCCGACCACGAATGTGTTTAGCAGATTACTCGATTCCTTACATCTCCGTGGATGATTCAAGTACTTTCCACTAGCTACCATTCTTGGTAGTTTTGTTGTAGGAATGGGAGAAACACATATATATTCTATCTTTGACCCCTAATCTTCCTCCTCTTGTGTTTTTGACAATTCTCAAGAGGGGGCGGGTCATCGGGCAGCTTGGATTGGATGGGTCCATGATGGAGGCCTCAGGCATGGCTCATGTTGCTTGAGATGGTTTGTGGTGAGCGCTGGCATGGGCTGTGCTAGGCTTCATTTGTGCCGGTTGGGCTGGCCTCGTGTTAGCCACGACTGGTTCAGCTGGTTGACTTGTTTGCTCCGCTATAGATGAACCGTTGATCTAATTTGAGAGTTATTATAATTGATTTCATATTAGTTGATCAGACAAATCCAATGGTGCCACCCTCAAGGGCTGATTCTTGTTGGATCGTTTGCAGAACTCTGTGCAAGTGTCGGACAACAATTCCCCCGCCTCTTCCTTTTCCTTATTGAACTTTGAATTTTCCTTTTTCGGGCTCAATTTCATCTACAGCCATGCTTTAGAGTCTATGGCCTTCAATCTACTACCATCGTTGTGAATGACCTTCGATATCTTCTACCACCCTAGTAAATTGCCTTCTACAAAAAGATGATGAAAAGGTATTCACGGGCAACCTACTAGTGAGATAAAAAGGAAGATCTAGGTGCCCGTGAATACAAAGTGTCCATTAGCTTCAATTAAGTCTACAAAACTTGGGATTTAGA
>JAULKM010089260.1:0-11304 GCA_032355605.1 Rubia tinctorum
TGGCCCTTCTTCACTGGGCGCTCGCACACACAGAAGGAAGCCCCACCTCCTGGACTTCAGTAGTTGTTCTCCCGTGATTGGATTTCTCCCTCTCCTTAACCGCACCACTTCCAACTTCCCATGGTTTTCACCTCCAGTGAAAATGTCTGACGAACTAATCAGCGCCCGACCATATCTCTAGCGATCGTTAGCTTTGACGAACTAATAATCGGCCGACCACATCTCCGACAATCGTTTCTTGATGCACCAGATTTCGGAACGGAAATCTGGGCCTCATGTTGGAGGGGGCCAAAATAAAGAATAGACCTGCAGTGTAGGTATATCCGCCGATTGGGCAGTTGGAATTAGTGACGAAGCACACTATTCTATAGGGCGTGTTATTGGGAGAGGTGTGCCTCTGAGAAGTCATGTCATTGGGGCAAACCGAATCAGCGGCAGGATGTAATTATGACTTCTCACGGTTATCGAAGAAGTGGAACTTCAAAGGGTTGAGTTTTCTCCCATTAAAGGCACGGTTGGTAAACCCATTTTTGCAAGGAGAAGAATTTCCCATGAGCGATGAGGCTGAGCAAGGGACTTCAAGAGAATCCGAAGAAGCGGGTTTGTGAGAATCCAAAGAAGCGGGTATGTGAGTTCTTTATTTCAGCCAGTTGAAGCACCTCCCTAGAGCATGGATGAGAATATATCGGTTACCATTCCTCTGAAGCACAATAATTTGATCTCCGTGTGACGTGAGGAAACGGTGAGCATGCCTGATGTAAAGGATTTTCGAAGGGAATGGATTGAAGCCGCGTCTAAATGCAAGCAGGAGGAGGACGATGTGGGGGGCAGAGCCCTCAAATGGTTTGATCAAGAAAAGATAACGGGCCAAAGTTGGAAAACTTGATTTTTTTGAATTTCAAACTTTTCAAGTAAAATGTTAGTCTGGTAGCAAGTACCACATTTTGGGTGTTTCAGTATGATGTTTGGAAAACTGAAATGTTGGATTTCAGTTAGATTTTATGTTGTTGGTTTCGAACTAATGTCTCATGAATCTTTATTATGTATGACTTATGGATTTATAGTTTGTTATTTTTATCCAACCTTAGGTTGTTGTAGGTGCTCTGTACTGCAACTGATCTTGCTTTAACATGTTTCTTGTAAGCCAGTATAGTAACTGATCTGATCTTGTTATAGGTGCTTTGTTAATGAAGGTTGTTGATATTTGTTGGAATGTTTGGTTGTAGCTTGTGTTTCTCGGGAAAAAATCGACTTGCGAAAAATGACTAAATTTAGGGAACCAGTTACTTTTTGCGAGTTATTTGAACATGTAGGGAGCAAATTGTTTTTTTGTCAATATCTTAATACACGGTCACTGGCTAACTGTTATTTTGAAATGGTTTTTCAAAGGTTCTGCATCATTGCTCCGTGTTTATGCATTTGCTTTAGTCGTGTAATTTAGATCTAGATCATGATGCTATATATGATCCTTGAAATGCTTCTATTTGCTATGTTTCCTTACAAGAAACATGCTCTGGGAAGTTACTTGTACCTACTTTTAAATGGTTAAGTAAATCGTAATATCTTGTGAATGTGTACTCACTGTTTGCCTGATTTAGCAATTGTGAGAAGGTAGGCCTGGTACATTGAAGTGCATGCACATTCTGGGTTAAATTTGATATTTTTGGTGCATTTTGGATGTTCAATTTCTTGTATGTTCACGTACCTTTTTCTTGAGACAGCTAAGATAAATAACTATGATGAAGATTACTTGCTTAGTTGGAAGCTTAGTGCGGTAAATATGAAGGTATAACTGTTTAAAGCCCTGAATGTAGTCGGTGCATGTTCATGTAGGAAACACGCCCATGTCTAGTGCTTGAAGTGTTGTGGATATTTTAATTTATGTTCTACTTTAGCCGTTAAAAATTTAATGCTTTTGTGCATTGGTGCAAACCTTCCCGAGGCATGTTATGATGTTCTTTTGGCAAGGTGAGGTGGATGGTACGTGCATCAGTTGTTGTTGTAGCAGCTAATGTTGAGGTCCTCCGGTAGTTTTCATGTTTGGCTTAATATTTTCATGGAAATAGTGGAACATGTAATCAAAAAAGTCGTAGCTGCTATATGAGTCGTGTTGATTGTGTAATGATAGAATGTTTTGTTCCACCGATCTTGTAAATGGTTATTGCTAATACTGATCCAAAGTGAAATGGTTTTCGTTGTTTTCTCTTGATGGAAAGTTTTCATGTAATATTAGTGGGGGATGGGGGCGTAGATGGGCTGAATCATATGTGTACTTGGGCTGCAATTTTGGAGGGCCTATTTTGGGAGTCGCATTGGTTGGGTTTCGCACATGGTCTTTTTTTACAGGCTTGGAAGGGTTCAATTAATTAAGTGAATAAAAAATGGTTGAATGATGGCCGAACAAAAACATCAAGCTTGACCATTTTAACACCAATTAGTGGAGTTTGGTTAAACCTTTGACGGGAACCCTTTTAATATACTATCCCACAAAACAATACGCCATGCAATTTTAATTTGTTATCATAACTAATGAGGTCTTGGAGGATGAGCGGCGGATGTCAACCGGCTTCCCTAACTTTTGAAACAATAGGCACAAACGCTATATGCGTTGTAAAACAGATGAAGAAGCAGATTTTAATCGTATGTCTATGTTGGCTAGAATATGATTGTGAAAGAAACTGCATGAGACTCCCCCACATAGTTCACTTACCGCCGTGTTTTACTTTTGAAGGAATACTATGCAACTAATTCCAGGTCTCCATTCTAAATCGACTCCCCATCTAACTAACAGAAATATCACGTCAGAGGCAGTGACACTGAATAAGTTCATTGCAGTAGGTTATGCTGTCTGGAGATAACGCAAAATTTGCTAGGCAATCTGGAATTCATGTTTTATGGTGTGCAAAACCTAGTGTAAATTGTGACTCTGCTTGAATACACGCTGTTGTAAAATATTTATAAAGGGATAGCTTGGCCATGGAAGCCATACGTCTATTTTCAGTCATGGAAAGCTAATTAAAACCGTAATGGTGAATGATGTTAATTCAGTGAGTGGTTCGGTGGTTTTTACATGCATGAAAAAGTATATGGTAAAATGTGTCATTGCGAATGTTTGTTGACACATGCAATGGTTGGTAATTCATTTCCTAGGTAATTTTAAGAGACTTGGGCAGAGTATGTGATTCGATACGTCAAAGTACCAGACAAGATTAAATTGTGCATCCCCGTAGTGCATGCAATCACTAAGGAGTTAAAGTTTACAACAAGTTATTAAGGATAAGTAATTTACGTTGAAAGTCATTGTTCGGGTAGTAAGGAAATGAGTACATATGAAATCGGTTAGGGAAAGGTCTTTGATGAGATGAAAGTTCTGCTAATTGATTGGTTCTCTCTAGATGTGAGGAATGGCCTTTGGTGGTTCCTTTAAATTATTGAGGATGTTGCAGGAAGTATTCATGATGACAGACATGCGGCGTAGGTTCGCACTACAATTTTCTATTCAAAAGGCATAATTCACCCTCGATGTGGTCCGGCTATATTGCTGAGATTGCAAGGGAGGAGAAACAATTAAAAAGATGACGAAGTGTAATTGAATGCTATGAAATTTTGGTTGCAACTAGGACTACCTCATTCCACCTTGTCGAAGCTGCTAGAACTTCCATCGAAGTTATCCATCAGGTGCATGACAGTCAATCCGCAGTCAGTATTGCAATTGGTCCAATACCAGTGGGGTACTATCCTTTCATAGTTGAACCCTATGAAATCATTGGCCCGGTTATCACCAATGCGCTGCAGCAAGCACCAAACATAGGAGCCCTGTGATTTGAGAGACTGTGAGACATTAGTTGATAGTCCAAACAACTTACGTGTATAATTCATTTGGTGTAAACACAGTGATCAATGATAAAGATAGTATGCTAAGAGATTATATTCGTGCATAAAATATACTCCACGTAATTTGAATCACATAGTTGATCTTAATCGCAAGTTTACGATCCATTGGAGTTGGTCCTTAGGCATCCAGATTCTATTCTCGTAATCATACACCACTTTACAATGGGCGCAAATAAATGGACAAGTCTAAAAACACTGTAATAAATTATGCAAAGGAACAATGTAAGATTATACAATTGAGGATAACTTACAACAACTTTTACATAAGTGTCCCAATCCTCTTGGCCGACATGGAGGCATGTGTCGAAGTACTTAACTGTTTCGGTGCTGAAGTTGACAGCTAGAAGGACGTACCATTTCCTCATTTGGAAAAGAACGAACAATTGTTTGTGTGCATGACGAATTGTTATTAAAACCTAAGAGAGATGAGTAGCTATGCAAGTCACATTCAATACAGATGAGTACCAGGGAGATCCGGTTAATCTTGACTTTGGTCAGGCACAGGCATTTCATCCAATGAGTTAGGATGTTCTCTGTAGTCATGAGATTTTCATCCTGCACATATAGGGGATATGTTAAGTGCAAGTTTTGTAATTGTAACAGAAGTATTAATTTTTCGAAATGAATACAATATAAGATATGCATTGTAATGTTTGTTTTTTTCAATACGAAAGATACCGGATCTATCAAGTGCAGCGATGCAAATTGGACACCCTGTCTCCCCCATTTGTAGTTCAGCACACGAGACCAAACCAAAATCACCGATGGGGATAATATCACGCCAGGAAATAAAGTGCTCATCTCACATCTTGTAACGATGGGCAATGCGGTGCGGTCATCGAACAACGCATCCCTGCATTGAGGAAGCTGAAACTATTACCTACACGAGTATCAGTTGAAGACTACGGAAATAGATTCCGTGAAAGTATCAGTTTGATATTACAAAATTTTATTTAGCGTGAGTCACTCAGTTTTCATGAAGCTTTACCTTTTTTCATTACTCTTCTCAGGCCCGAGACAGTAGTCAGCCACCTCTGAACCTCCGTTGGCAATTTTCTTTTTAAAGAAAAACATATGTAGCACAGATAAGTGTAGTAGAAACCCTCGGGGTTTGGTGGCAAAGTTATCCTGCTGGGCCACATGTGTAGGGATGTTTGAGCACTAGTGTGGGATGAACATCCTCAATTGGATACATGTTAGCATGTGGTGATGTACATGAAGTAGGTTCATTGCTGAATTTTGCATGACTTTTGAGGTAACCCAGGTTCCCGATGAACTCGTCAATGTAGTCATTAGCCTTGTAGGGTTGAGAAACTTCAAGGTAACTAGGATTACCCGCCTTGGATCTCACAAGGCCCGCAATGTATTTGATCGTTGCTATATGATCTGCCATGACCACATTCAGGTCACTGCAGATGGTAGCAATTTGATGTTCGTCCTCCTGAAAATAGAACAAGTGTGTGAAGTAAAAGAAATGGACATTCTCCATAGATACCACAGTGATTCGGACCTCAATACAACTTTGCACACACTACATTCGAACACAGTGGAACTAACAATTTTTTAGCAATGGGAATTTATGATAAATAAAAAATGATGGAGGATGGACATAAATTTGATTCTGAAAACTCACTCTTGTTCTGAGTTTTATTTGGAAACTTATAGCCCCACAAAATAACAAACAAGTGGTAATTTCTACATTAACTCGTTGAAGTTAACATAATCAAAACTTGTTGGTATAACAACAGACCAAGTCTATTCATCAAGTCCTGCCTCTATGGATTTTAGAAAGCTTACTGATTATGACTAACTCCGCAGTAATATTACTTAATGTGAAGTAGAGTTTATTCAAACCGGACAGGGACTTTGTTTAGTGTGCTTATGTAATTATTCGTAATGTGGACCAAAAATCGTTTGTCTTTGAAGTAACTTGAAATTGATTCTTTTATGATGCGATTTGTGTACTGATTTTTTTACTTCATATAATTTGATAAAAATTCGAACAAGGGTGGTAATGTAAAACATAATCATGTGTTTCAGGTTCATGAGAATACCGGAATGTCCTGAAAAAAATGGATTCACAAACCACATTTGTCAGCAAAAGTGATGTTACATGCAATTTGTATGAATGGACATTTTTTGGAGTTTATACCGAACTTATACATGGAGATATCGTGAACATAAACAAAATATTTTACTCTAACAATTCAGATTCCTGATATTGCCTGGAAATAGAAAAAGACATGGAACCAAAAGCGGGATGGAAGAAGGAATATAAAACGTGCCATTATTGGAAACTCCCTCACATCAATAAATAGGTCGGTCAAGCATATATCGTCATTTTACGAGGAACTCAGTGGGAAAAAATCACGTTGGCCGGACGACAGAGAGATCTATGGCGATGGTTACGGCGGCTGGACCTTGTGGATGTCATCCTTTGCGTACCCAAGGTGAACTCATTCTCGGAAGCCCGCACCAGTTCAGGTGGCCAAATGATTACATGTGTCAGGCTACATTTCATCCCTTATGGAGAAGACATTTGTGGCTCCATCCCAGTGGTTTTCCTTTGGGTGGAAGGCGACCTACTCTTAGACCTACTCCTACCCCTACCCTCACCGGCTAAGATAGGGTTTGGTAAGTTGGCCTCGTTGGTGTCCGTGATATTGATAGGACGTAGATGATAGGGGGTCCGGGAACGACAATGGAAATAGTTTGGGTGTGGTAGTTCAGTCGCCTGGCCCTGGTGGGGTGGGGTGGAGTGGGTGGGTTGGTCCGGTTGATGTTGGTGTGAAACAGAGTATGGGTTGTTGGGGAAGGAGTTTTACTTTTGTATTGTGCAAGTATTCCGTCATTACTTACTCATCATTTTTTAAGTTTCTAAACACGGCTCATGCCATGTGTCACTAGCTTAGTAGATGCACTTGTGGTTATAGTTTGTTAAGAACACAACGGAGTATTTTTTATTAAATACCAACAAATTGAAACTACTAGTAGAGTATGTCGAATTATGCATCTCCACTGTAACTGTAACACGGTTTGTTAATAACACTATGTTTTATTAAATACCGATATATTCAATCTATTAGTACAGTAATTCAAACTAAGATGATTAGTTTCATTCTCACTTTATATATTATACTTTATTCCATTTTTATTTTATGGTAGTCAAAATGTTTTTTGAGTATTAATTATATTAAGTTATTTTGTCTTCAAAATATAACGTATGGTAAATCGTAATATGATAAAATCAACAACACTATTGAACTTTCAGCAAATAAACATTCAACATATATTCAATCAATTTTAGAGTCAGCATACATAAAACATTATAAATTTGTATTAAATGAAAACGATGTAGGATGGGAAATAGTGGGGTTAAGGCCAAGATAGCTTGTAATATCAATTAACGTATGAAAATGTATTGTATGTGAATTTTCATAACAACGTGTTGTTGATATGATCAATCCGTGTAACTGATAGAATTAACCTAAATAGTGACGTGCTAAGCCAAGAATAAATGGAAGAAAACATCCCTTGTTAGGTGAGCCAGAAGTTGCTAAGGCTGGTAATACTGACTTGCGAGTCTGATCGGGTCAGCTGTCTGAGAGAAAATGTACCAGAAATAGTAGTGTCAAATAGGTCGGTGCAGGTTGGGTGAAAATAACGAAACCTTTGGTCGGTTGGGGTCGAGTGGAGTCAGGAAGTCTACCAAAATCGACCACAATGATTGAAATCATAGTAAAAAATAATTTAAAAAATAATTTTTCCAATACTTTCTATATGTACTGTTATTTAAATCATAAATGAAACGATAATTTGTTTGTATATAATTGAGAATCACAATATTATACTTCGTTTAGTTATAAATTCTTCAATAAATTTGAAAAGGGAATTATTTTCTTCCTACATAGTTAGAATACCTTTGATATTTCAATTAGAAGCTATAATTTTACTAATATACCTTTAATATTTCGATTAGAATACCTTTAATATTTCGATTCGCGACCTGACCCGTTTCATCTCGAATCTTTTCGATCCCATGAATCTGACCGGAATGGGTCGTTGATCCAATTCGATCCAAAAGGGCCTTGTCAATATATGTAGGGTGGGATTGGATCGGTTAGGTGCTTTGAACACCCATTCAGTGCTACGGAATTCAAGAAAACCATTCCTCTAAACATTTGAGGTTAGGTTATAATTTATGTTCAATCCCAAATACATTCAACTTATGTGTGACTGAACTAATTTCACCCTTAAATCCTCTACGAGAATGAGTGCAATATAAAACTACATTTACAAATAAAGTAATCAAATGGCAACAAAATGCATGGGAAACGATGAAAGACAAGGAGAACGGTGAATTGCTACTGGAACGGCGTTCGTCGTTCAGGGTAATATTATTTGGCGGAAAGTAGCATGAAACCGGATTATTTTTTTATCAGTAATTATTCCTTTCACGTAAAATGAAGATGATGTAACAATTTAGGGCATTCATTTTGAATAGCAATCGAATGACTGAAGTCGCAATGGGCTTACAATTATTTTTCAAGCAGTGCAATAAATGAATGACTCGTTGTTTGTTACATAGAATGTAGATAATGGTAAGGATTTGGTATATGCAGTATATATATATATGGACGATTGATTCATCGATGGATTCTTCGTTTATGAGACGTATTTCATGTACTAATAGCCGGCGTTCATGTCATCGTATACGTACGTTAATCCTCCGTAAAATAACGTAATCGCCGAATTTGAACATGATTGGATATATAAAATTTTGTAATCTAGAATGACATTAATACTGATGTATGCCCTCATTGTTAATTACTACAGAAATAAATTTCCGTTCTTCCGTAAACCACATTATTTGAATTTCTCCGATAGGATTTGACATACTGCTATTGACCTTAAAATGTACTCCTTATTTTGTAATATGTGACATTTTCATTGAGGGCATTTTTGTGGGTAATACGTATGTACTGTAAATACACATCGCATTGCTTGACCACGGAGTGGATTCATGGGGTGGAAGTACTATAGCCACGTTGTGGACTTCATTGTTCAAAATTTAGAAATTAAGGGTTTTAATGAAACAATCCATTAAGTAATTACGCCCACGGTATTACCATAAAGATTTTAGTATTTCCAATAGCACTCCATCTGTACGGATAAAATATTTGAGGAGGAAAAGTACCCAGTCATTTTAGCTGGTTCTATACCGACGTTAAATGGTTATTCCCTTCGTCCCACTATCATTGGCATATTTATTTTTCACCATTTTAGCTGGTTCTATACCGACGTTAAATGGCTATTCCCTTCGTCCCACTATCATTGTCATATTTATTTTTCACGGTTTTCAATGATCATGTTTGACCATCGCTAACTCTAGATCCGGAAAAATATAATTTCACACAAAAAATTAATATTTATAAAATACTTGTTAAGATGAAACTAACAATATTTGACATGATATATCTATTACAAATATATTAGCTCATATTTGGAGTCAAAGTTTTTCAAATTTGACTTTGCAAAAGTAAATATGCCAATAATGGTGGGACGGGAGAGTATGTTTACGAGTTTACGTCCATCCCTAGTCGGGTACAGTTTCTTTTCGATTTTTCCCTTTGGTTTTAATTTGGTTTTGCTTTTCTTTCATTCCTTGTTTCTTTTTCTTTTTCAATTCCGTTTTTTGTATTCATATATTTTGTTATTCATGACATTCTCGAAAATTTGCCTTTATTATTTAGGTACAGTTTTGGGTAGAAAATCTTTTCATCGGTATATGGAAATGGAAAGATGGGGTTGAATTAGATTTATAGAAAGGTAAAAGGTTTAAGTAAGAGTACTAAAAATTTATTACCTAATGTGCCATAGTTATAAGTTTATGAGTCAATTATTGCCGGCCAAATTTTTTATCTTGCTTTCTTTTAATTTCTACTTTAGACTTTATTCTTCTCATAACTTATGGAAAGACCGTCTTTCAAGAGACGTATTCAATTATTTATATTTTAATATACTTAATAAAAAAAATCATGAAAGTTAATATTCTTTTCAAATTGAAAATTTAATAAGATTAATAAATCTTTAGTTAATTTTGAATACAAACTACCGTAGCAATGTGACGTAGGCTAATATTTAGTAATTAGAAGTGATTATGATAATTATTAATTTGGTCACAATGGAGGGCACTCATGTGGGTGGACCTTCGGTCTTGCTTAAAGCTATAGTCTTTTTCCCATTTTTTCCGACGGAGATTGACTGATACAGGGAGAAGGCTGGAGTATCCGAGAAGGCTATCTCACACGGACGGCTGACACAAAATCCTATCCCCCACAAAAATGCCTCCTCAGGATCTGATGGAAATCCACCCACGTGGGACCGTTCAACAACTTTGGGCATCGAAGGCGCACTGTTTAACCTTCTGTTCATCCACATCAAATGCCATTTTGTTGAGTTGCACTGTAGTAGTATTTAGCCTGCTTATTTCTATATTCACGCAACCATCATCCAACGGGATAGGTAAGGTTTGGAGAGATCATGGATTTGATTGTTTAATTTATATTGTTGGATTTATTTCACCTCCTTGAAATGGTTTAATATATTCAGTTTCATCATTAGGTCATATGCTGTGGATTTGGATGGTGTTTCATGACAATTGGCCGGAGGGTCAACCGGTTGTTTGGATGTTTTGGTTGAACCCTAGCTCTCGTGTGTCCGACTTGGGTGGTTGTGTTAAATGGTTATATTTCCCGGCCGGCCCACTGGTCAGTCATGTCGTAGGCCACTCGAATAGATATCCCTGATTTTGCTACTTTATGGTTCAAAGTAGGAGTGTAGTTGTTGCGTTGGGAAAGGGAATGACTGTAGTAGGGTGTGGATGCATCCTTAGGAAATTGAACGACAGGGATCAACCATCATAGAATGCCGCTAGGAATAATTTTGAATAAGTTCAATGCTAACCAAATGCACTTCTTATTCACATTTAGTTTAATTAAATGACTCATTTAGTTAAATCTGCCACACATCGTATTAGTTTCAGAATTGAATGGATTATATATTATTGACTATCAAATGCTAATTTAACTTCTACATAATTTGTCATACTTCATATGTACCTGTAATTTTACCATTTGAGAATGAACATTGCAAATTTTCAACCGTAGATTTGAGTATGTAAATAAACAATAGTATTATCATGTCGAGCATGTATTTTTGTTGGTTGCGTCGCACATAGTTCCCACAAAAATGGTGTATTTTTGTTATTTTACGGCATCCATACCATATACTGAAATAGGAGTTGTTGGCCTAATCTAACCCCCAAACGTAGTCATGTCAGCTTCGCCACATGTCACTTCAACACGTAATGACATCACTTTGAGAAATGTCACCTTTGAAGATTAATAT
>JAULKM010089271.1:0-11304 GCA_032355605.1 Rubia tinctorum
TAATGATCACCGCACTCTTCCAGTTTGTGACACTGAGGATTTATATATCAGCACTTTCCTTCTCTGCCAATTTGATGCATGGTAATTAAGATTCTTGTAGTATAGGCATCCGTGGTTTATGGTTTCGTGTCTGCAGACATTGATATTTCCGTTCATTTAGCATGAAAAGGTTGGAAATTCTTTCTAATCGGTTTTCACATAGATCTGAGTATTATATTGTTGTTAATGATGTAACCATTATATGTTCCTTCGTGAATGAATGTGTGAGTTTCATTTCTCTTCACTGGCTAGTAGGTGTTTGATATCGTCAATTAGAAAATGTATTTGGATAACACAATATGAAATTCTTTTCACTGGCTAGTATGTGTTTGATATCATGAAAGAGAAAATGAATTTGGAAAACACAAGATGAAATTCAGCTCGTCCATTCCTTTTACTTGTGTCAAGTGACGAGATTCGTTTCATATGTGACTTTCATATTACAACAGTATGAGTACGGAGTAGAAGAGAAACATTTCAACTGATTAGCTCTAGTGCTGTGATGAGCCGGTTCTAGAAATGTACGATCTCTTATTTTTTAATCTTTTTACCTTTTAAAATAATGGAGCTGTGTTTATCTTGGCTAGGTTGCTGTCAGTTCTCTCAGGGAATGTGTAAAGTTGACGGTAAGTTTTTCAGTCAGAGGGAAGTTGAAGAGAAACTTCAAGTGATGCAGTCGGAATTGAGTCTCAAAGCACTAAAGCTTACATCGAAATTGTTCCCCTTACATCGGATGATGTAAACGACCTGTGTCGCTCTCTATCTCTCGAACAATGTCAATAATCCTGCTTTGCATTCCTTATCGGGTTTGCATCTTTGTGTACGTAAATGTTACTATGGAGAAGTTTAAGAAAAAAAAGTGACTGTAATAGGAAGTTAGACCAAACAGGACATTATAGGAGACATGAAATTGTTGAAAACATACTACTCCCTCTGTTCAAAAGAGTTTGGCACACATTTTTTGCCTTTTTTCTCAAGACATGTTTGACCAATAATAACTTTTGCTATGTATGTTGATATCATATAAAATTTTAATATTTGGAAAGTACATGCTACGAAGAATCCAACGATACCTCACATGATAATTTTACTACTTATATATTATATGAAATTTATGGTCAAACATGACTTAAGAAATTTGACAAAAAAGTGTGTCAAACATAGTTGAACGGAGGGAGTATATTTGGGATGTAAGTAGAGCATTTGGATGAGAGGTAAATGTTTTCAACTTGACATTATCAGTGTTTCGTGTTATTAATTTTGGCTTTCGCTAAGGTAATATTCTTATTCTAGTTGTTTTAAAATTATAAGAAAAGATTATTTCTGTCGCGTGCTATTCTCAACCCTTGGAGTTTCAATCTTCATCAAATATGAATATGCGTCAATTTAATTTGTGGACATTGTTTGGTTTACACACCATACATAAAGTTAAATAAAATGAAGTCACACTTTCAATAACTGAGAGGTTACAGGTTCAAAACATACCCCATCAAGAATTATGAATATTAGAACAATTTCTTGATGGGGTTTACCCAGTGTCGTGGGACCGTGTCGGTGGTCCCCGTTGTGGTTTCCCAACCTGCAGGTGGTCGATGACGGTGAGATCGTGGAAATTCCGGTTTCGGTAGCAGCGGTTCGTTGGTTGTGCAGTGTTTGAGTGTTCTCATGAGGGCGTCCTTAGCTATCAAATGGATGGAATTTCATGCTCCACTAAGTTTCAATAGATTCAATGGTCTCCTAGTTAGTTACTAGATTAGAATGTTAATATGTAGTTTGGTTGTTTGTATGTAACATTTCAAAAAAACCGTCTTAACATATATTTTCTATGTCTCAATTTTTTATGCAACATTATTATAGGTAACTAGAGATAATTACGGTCAAATATGTTCATTGAAAATTGTGAAAAAGTAAATAAGCAATATGAAGTGGAACAGAGGAAGTATGCATGTTCTCTTGACTTCAACTACTAATTATTTGTTTTTTAAATGTTATATGTCCGTAAATTCTTGATATTTCATTGTTTAATATATGATTCTAATTTTTTTTTCAAAATTATTGTGCATGTAAAATGTATAGATTATAGGAGAATATGATCACCGTCATCCACAAACAAATCTATACATTGATGTTAGGAGAGCCAATAAGTACTCCTGTTATGAAAAGCCAGTAAATATTTCTAAGGTGGTGGATAAATCTAACTCTTTATTTCCATACCAAATAAAAATTTCATGAACAATATAACTGAATAATTTAAAGATTGAACCACAAACTACGGGTGCTGAGTGCGTCCCACCATACCTAGTAATTATTTTTAAAAATTATAAATAGTTAAGACAAAAGATTAAGCATGATAACATTTATTTATTTTTTTGAAAATCACATTAATTTTATTGTCTAAGAAAAATTACAATTTTGTCCACCCAATTTGAGAGCTACATCAAATTGCTCAATAAGGGCCGACCTTGGAATGTATTCTATTTGAAAGCTATTAAAAATAACACTAGTAAAAAGTTTTAGGTCTAGTAGTAAATTTTGAACCTCCCAAGGAGCCGAATTCAGATCTTGCATTGCATCAGCTAGAATCGATGAATCAGTCATAACTATAATGTCTCCATTATGATGCCTTGGTGCAGCTTGAACTGCTCTCCAACATTTGTGCACTTCAGTCTGAAGTGGTGATGCCACAATAAAGAAGTTCAAACCATATACCACTTCATTTGAGTTTTCCTTGATGATCATCCATGTTGCTGCTCCAATTAATCCTTTTTTAAAAAAAACGTCAAAATGATTTGGGTGGACTGGATTTTTAGAGATGTTCAGTTGCCTGAATTTCTTTTTGACTTCTGTATGACAAAGAGCTACATCCATGTTGCTCAGATGACTCTCCTTCCCACTTAGACATGTAGCAAAGATGGAAAGTCCACATTTCTGTGGCAATCTCCCAATATCGGATCCCTCCGTTGATGCTTATCACTTCAGTGTTTCTGTTTTTCCAGATTTTCCATAATATGTAAACGGGTAGAAAACCATTCCACAAAGAAGACCTGCTGACCATGCGAGAAATCAAAACCCAGCGTAGAAGCTCTTCAAATTATTCTTGATACATCACACGGCAGAAACAAATGCGCATTATCTTCGGCAACTCTACCACATCTAGTGCAAGAGGAACTATTTGTTAGCTTCCTTGTGTGGGTAGAGCATTTGCTAGCAGTCTCCACAGAAAAATCTGTAACTTGTGAGGGAGCTTTAGTTTCTATATGTTGATCCACATCCCCTCATCAAGTGTCGTGGTTGAAAATTGACTGTACCTTATGGGGTGACTTTGAGACTCCATTTCCAGATGATATCCTTTCTTTACTGTATATTTTCCATTGTGATTTGACCTCCAAAGGGGTATATCATGGCATGTGTCAAACTTGTTCAAGTGTATTGAGAGGATATAAGGGACTGCATGCGCTAGGAAAATTATCCTAATTAATGGAGATTTCCAAGCCCTATTTTTCAGTTATTAGAAGCTTCACTTTCAGGTTTGTTGTTGTTTGCAAAACGGAGTTAAGGAGTAGGGGGTTCTCCATATTTGGGATTCATTGGTCATTGAGTTTGACCCTTTTCATGTTGACAACTCTCCACGACAGATTCTCCGTGATAATGTGTCTTGCTGACAATATGGACTTCCAACCCAAAGAATCTCCATTTTTTGCAATGACATTGGTGAAATCATCCCTCCTTAGATACTTAGATCTGTAATTTAGGGTGAAAAGGCTATCATCATCCTACATGATTCTCCATGCATGCTTCGCCAAGAGTGTTGTATTCTTACCTTTTGTTGATCTAATTCCAAGTCCCCCTTTCCTTTTTGGGCTAGAAATAGTCTTCCATGATTTCCAATGCAAAAACATGTCATTAGGGTTACCTCCCCAAATGAAAACTACAGTCATCCCGTCAAGCTTCTTAAGGTTTTCAAATGGGATTCTAAAAATACTGAGTGGGTATAGAACAATTGAAGTCAACACATCTTTGACCAATTAATGTCACCCTCCCTGGTAGATTAAGGAGCTTTGTTTTCCAAGATGAATATTTGTGTACAAACCTTTGTGTGAGATTCTGGAAAATGGCTTTCTTTAATGTGTCAAAAACTATGTTCATACCGAGATTTTTTTTCCAATCCCCTGGCTATGAATATTAAAAGTGTACCTTATATATTGTTGCATCCCTGGCACTGTAATTGGGATTAAATGTATTTCGCATTTATCGAAATTTAGTCTCTGGTCCAAAAATCTAGCATAGAGGTCAATGGTTTTAGCTAGATCATCTACAGCTTGATAAGTGCACTTTGTGAAAAGAATGCAGTCATCTGTATACATGAGGTGACTAATTCTCGGTCCTCCACTTAAGATAGCAATTCCCAGTGCTGAATTAGTTGTTAGCTTGATTTCCAACATTGTAGACATATACTGCTGAGCAATAACGAAAAGATAAGGAGACAAGGGACACCCTTGTCTAAGTCCCTTCTTCAGGGTGAAGAAAGACGATTGAACTCCGTTGACAATCACTTGGTATGTGACAATCTGAATATATTACATGATTAAATCAATCCATAGCATAAGGAAGTTCATATTTTCCTGTGCTCTCTCCATAAACTCTCAAGACACACGATCGTATACTTTGCTCATATCCAGCTTTATTGCTGAAACACCTTGAGATCCTTTCTTCCTCCTCCTCATGTAATGCATTACTTTATGCGCTAGTAGCACATTTTCGGATATATTTCTGCCCGGAGCAAAACCATTTTGGCCCTCAGAGATAAGGTCAAAGATGTGCCTTTTCAACATGTTATCCAAAACTTTAGCGATGATTTTATACTTTACATTACATAGGGAAATTGGTCCAAAATATTATGGTTGTGTTGGAGTCCTTTTCTTGGGAATCATTACCAGCTACATTCTGTTCCATAGATACGGAAGCCCCTCTCCCAATGAGATTTGAAGGGCTGATTCATAGTCCTGAGTTCTAATTGTTCCCCAATACATTTTGTAGAAACCCGCAGGTAGACCATCTTCCCTGGGGGATTTCCATGAGCTCATTTGATTGATTTCCTTTCATACCTCTTGAGCTGTAAAGGGTGCCATTAGTTGGGAGACCTGGTCATTGTTTAGTTGTCTGCAATTATTGAGAAAATACTCCAGTTGTGTGGCCCTGGTGGGTACCATTGTATTTGTATATAGGTTGTCTTTACATGATCCATGATGGCTTAAGCCACCGGGTTTCGATCAGAAACCCATTCCCCATCTTGATCCCTTGAATCTGACTTTTATTTTTCTTTCTTGAAACCCATTTGTGATAGAACTTGGTGTTTTTCTCACCAAATCTCATCCAATTGACTTTAGCTCTTTGCGGCCAATAGTCAGATAGTTTCTGCTCCAAGTCTTTAATCCACAACCTGGTTTTAGTTATTTGTATATTATTGTGTGCACCTCCCAAACCTTTATGTAGAGACTGCAGCTTATTGAGAGAAACCTTTAACTGTCTTTCAAGATTTTCAAAGGAGGTTGAGCTCTAGTTGCATAGATGTTTCAGAGTAGGTTTAAGTTTACAATCAAGAGTCTCAGGAGTAGTCAATAGATGTGATTCTTGTGCAACAACATTCCATAATCTCTGTACTATCTGCTAAGTTGCATCTACCTACCCAGAATGCCTTAAAAAGTCTAACTTTATTGACCCTAAACTGACTATCTTTAAGATTCAAAATCATTGGACCATGATTGGAGAATACAATGGGGAGGTTATTGAGCTTAGCATAAGGGAACTTATCTGTCCAGGATTTGTTCATGAAGGCTATATAAGCCTTTCTAGAATCAACTCCGATTCATCTCTGTTGTTCGACCATGTGTATCACAGTCTTTTGCTAGGCAATTCTTTAATACCATGTCTTTGGATAAGATTTTCTAATAGCACAGTCTTATTTTGTGATACTGGTAGTCCTCCCCTCATGTCTTCTTGAGATAGAAATATATTAAAATTACTGAGTATGACGGTCGGGTAGTCCTTAAAATAACTTAAATTCGAGACAAAACCCCAGAAATCAAACCTCCCTAAGTCAGTAGGTGGGCCATACAAAAAACTTAAAAACTAGCAATCAGTAGTACAATCTGAAACAAAAGAAAAATATAATTTATTAAGCTACATAGGACACTAATGTCTAACTGATCCGACCATAATATAGCTAAAGCTCCTGATCTTCTGGTTGTCTCAACATCGAAACTATTTGAGAGGTATGAACTTAGTTGCCATCTGCTGAAATCTTGTTCATTTGATCTGGTCTTCGAGAGGCAAAATATGTCGGGCTTTCATTGTTTTATCAGTCGATTGACCATTCTTCTCGTAGGGGCATTGTTAAAGCTCCTTCAATTCCATGCTAGTGTCATCATGGCTGGCTGGAGAATTGATTTGGCACAGTTCCTGAAAGCCTCAGATTGTTGGTGCAATCTTCCCCTGTGTTTTTTTGCAAGCTGGTGAAATGGAGATGGTGAAAGCCTTCTCTTTGTCAGTACTACTGCATTCCTCTGGCTTCATTCCAGTAACCATTGGGGTACCATACTGCTCCAGTGATTCTGCTTTACCGAAGTGGTGGGAAATTTTTTTGATTCTTTTCTTTGGCCTTCCCAGCATGTTGCCATCCTCCAGTTCATCCTCATTTGGCTCATCCAATTACCTAGTTCTTTTACCATAATAAATATCCAGCCTTCTCATTCCACGATTCACGGGGATTGGATCACAGTGACTCTTTCGCAAGCCTGAAGTTGCTTGCCACAAAAACACCACTGGTTCGGCGTTAGGGCTCCAGTTTTGTTCTGCTGCCTCATCTGCTTCCCCATATGCTTATCCTTTCCCCATCATATGAACTCATTCATTTGTGTTCTTGACAGCTACATTCTTTTTTATCCGCTCATTCTTCTCGGCAAAGCCTATTTATTTCTCATTACCTCAACTTTAAGTCTTGATTTGAAACTCGCCTTTTGAATTTTGAAGAGGTTTTTGTACTGGATAGTTGTCATATGTTTCCCTATATTATTTTTAGGTGCTAAATTTTTTTCATCATTCTATACTTTCGGATCTCCCTCCACATGTTTACACTTGAGTTGATGTTTCTGCTACTTCTATCTTGACCACAGACTGTTCCATCAATGATAATGAGCTCTGGCTGCGACTGGACCAGGATTGGATCATTCTGATTGGCACTAGTTGGAAACTTCATAACCATCTCAGTTACAAGTTCTTTTCTCCCAACCACATCAGGCATTAAGACATCGTCTGAGAAACGTACTCCATTGGCAGTAAAAACGTCCGGCACCAATTGGAAAATTCATAACCATCTCAATTACAAGTTCTTTTCTCCCAACCACGGCAAGCATTAAGACATCATTTGAGAAACGTACTCCATTGGTAGTAAGAACGTCTGGATGTGGGACCATCAACTTGTTCTCATGTGGCATATCCACAAACTGCATTAATAAGGCATCATCCTCTTGGATGGCCTCCTATTCAGTGACTGTCATAGCATCGAACCATTGCCCTTAATTTTTATCAGGGTTCTCTTCTTTCTCTCATGAGTCCACACCTAGATCTCCATATCCTCATTCACTATATTGACCATTTGGTAGGTAGCCATTTGGCAGTCTAGATATCAACATTGACGGAGATGGTGGTGGTTGCTGTAAACACCTACCAAAGCAGGGGTCAAAATCACGCAGATGAAAACCACTTCCACTTCCCCCCGGTCCTTGATTGCCTCCTTCTCCGTTCGTACCGCCAATGTAACGCTGCAGGTGTAATCCACTATCAGTCTGCATTGAGAAAAGAAAGCCCTTCTGCTCCTCATTATCAGGCAGACGGTTGCACCTTTGTTGACAACTATCCATATAGCTCGTTGGAATTCTTGTGTTTCGCTATAGCTGCCTGTGGGAGTGCACTCTGAGAGAGGATGGGAAGAGCTCTTTGTTCACATCATACACAAAATCTGTACCACGGGCTGAGTTGTGACGTTGGATAAAGCCATCTATGACTGATCTAAAATGTTATCGTCCTGCATGGGATAAGTTGGCATGGGTGTCCGATATTTCCACATCTCCAACAAAATTAGTACATACGTTTGTAACGTATATCCACCCAGAATCTTGTCTCATTAGGCAAATACACAAGAAAACAGATAACAGTGGATCTCTGAGCTTTTTCCAAATGGTGGCTCTCTGATATTTTATGTTGGGTGTCAGGAAGGAACTAATATCAACATCCCCTCTCCAACCATACATGTAGTTTTGATGGCTGCTTGTGGGGTAAATGCTTCCTCTAGTATGGCATGAATTTGAATGTTGATATTGATCTTCTTCACCTTAATCCTTCAGAGAGAGATTCTGGTGCCTCACCGTTTGAAAGTAAGAAGGTCTCCTACCACTGCATAAGGACTATGGTGGAGGGTAGCCAGTGCCTCTTCTCAGGACTGAAACTTCACGACATAGAAATTTTGATAACGATGGATTGCATAAGCATCAATGCCCCAGTAATCACTGAAATACTAATTCATCCTGTAAGAGCTGAAATCCCAATCATATATCCATACTGCTAAGAGGCAGTTTTGTTCCATCTCTATGGATTCCTCCAAATCTGCCATTGTCAGCTTCAAGACACCACCTCTTCTAGTGGTTATGGGTATGCGATAAAAGTCTGTATTTATATTTAGACTAAAAGGCTCATTTCTTTCCTTCGAGTAATTAGAGCCCGGTGGAGTATAGGGAGCATTATAGATAGTTAGGGATTCTGAATCGCTCATTTTCTCACTATTATACTGGGATTTATGACAATTCCTCACTTGAAACGGTTGAGAGTTTACAAAACCTAACAAAGCATTCAATGAACCCTTATTTATAGCTCCAGATGTCCTCTTCATCTTCCTCATTCCAGTGTAGGGGACATTTGGATTTCCATCCATTGGGATCCCTTTCATGATTACAAATTTCTTGAAAACTAAATAAATATCCTTGAGAGATGAAAAACTTCTTTGCTTTTTATCGGACAACCACAAAAACAACTGCAATTTACTGCAGCGCCTTCACTTCCCAATACGTAGAAAACCTACAGACACACTTTTCAAGCTGTTTGACCAGGCTTTGTAATTCTCAAACTGCTCCGCCCAAACCTTGTAATGCCTTAAATGCCAAATACCTAATTGTCCTAATTAATAGCTACTTACCCTAACACTAGTGGGGAGAGGGGACTTTAAAGGCGGTTCCGAGAACCGCCTTTAAAAACATAGATTAAAGGCGGTTATTAACTGCCTTTAAAATCTTCTGAACTATGAACCGAGACCCCCTCCCTCGGCCCTGGCGTGAGTTCCAAACTAAGAATATGTATTAAAGGTGGTCCAAAACCACCTTTAATTAACCGAAGGAACCACCTTATAATAGTTCCTCACTCGAAACCGGTTCACCGTCAACCCCGGTGAGTTGTTCTGAACTTGGAACGTAATTATGTTACCCACTCGGAAGCTGAAATCGGCTCTCATTTTATGCTTGCTTCCTAGATCAGATCCTGTTTCCGAGCCGCCTCTGTAATTTCAATGAATAATTTTTTTGTTGGGTAATTGATGTTCCGAGTTTGTAAAGCTTCTCGAGCTCGTGTTTATTGAAGGCTCGATCTAGTTTACGAGTTCAGAACTGGCATCGACTCCAATGGTATAAACCAATTTTCATTACATTTCCTGGCTCAAAAAATGCAAGAAAATTTAGTCCTCATTTAAATGAGGATAATTCAGTCCAAACCCAATATTTTGAAAGGCATAATGGTAATAGTCGAAGTCAAAATCTGATCAGGTAAGAAATTTTCAACTTAGGCCGGTAATTGTAGGACGAACTAAAATGGAAAATAGGCCAATCATGGGAGTATGCAATAATATTGTTGTCCACATATATATCAAATATGTTGTCAAATTTTGATAGAGAATAATATCATAAAATCAAGAGTACGAAGATGAGTGACTAGCTCTGTCAATCTCTGACCCAAATTTCTGACCTGACCGGGACCAACTCGACCGAACTCAACCCAAACCTGACCCTGACCCTGACCCATAAAATACCGACCCAAACCCAAAGTCGACTCGACCCGAACTCGACCCGAAACCTGATTCTACCTAATAATCTGGGCACAAACCCGAACTCGACTTGACCCGAACTTAACCCGATTCTGACTTGATAATCGAGGCCCAAACCCGAACCCGACTCAACCAAAAATCCAATTCTTAACTAATAATTCTAACCTGATAGAGTATATTCTTAAATTTCTCAAAATTCTAACATTATCTTCAGAGATAGAGACACCAAATTAAATTGTGACCCACCAAATAGAAATTTTTAGTGTCGCCTCTGCCCCGCACTGACATACCGATGCATATGTACCTGCTTTATAGTAGTGTAACCATACCTGACCTGACCCAAGGAACATTACAGACCCGTCACTCTCATGGATAATTGTTGATGAATTTAGGGTTTTATCTTGGAGAGATTGGAACAAGGAGAGACAAAAAGAGAGAACAAGTAGTGAGAAATGAGGGATGGATAATGCACAGATGTTAGTTGCTAGATTTGAATTGTCCTTATGAGATTTATTAACCAGGTTTTGGGCCTTAAAAGGCCAATCAAGCTTTACCATTTAAATGAGGACAATTCAGTCCAAACCCAAAATTTTGAAGAGCATATGGTAATAGCCGAAGTCAAAATCTGATCAAGTAAGAAAATTTTTAACTTAGGCCAGTGATTGTAGGATGAACTAAAATGGAAAATAGGCCAATCATGGGAGTATGCAATAATATTGTTGTTCACACACACACACACACACACACACACATATATATATATATTCAAATATGCAGTCAAATTGTGATAGAGAATAATATCATAAAATCAAGAGTGCGAATACGAGTGACTAGCGCTGTCAATCTCTGACCGGAATTTCTGACCTGATCAGGACCGACTCGACCGAACTCAACCCGAACCTGATCCTGACCCACAAAATATTGACCAAAACTTGAACCCAAACTCAACCCGAAACCTGATTCTACCTAATAATCTTGGCACAAACCTGAACTCGACTTGACCTAAACTCAACCCGATTCTGACCTGAAAATTTGGGCCCAAACCCAACTCAACCAAAAACCTAATTCTGAACTAATAATTCTAACCTGAAACCCTCTATTCGTAAATTTCTCAAAATTCT